>VSMD01136763.1:0-26717 GCA_008750895.1 Mirza zaza | reverse complement strand
CAGGAGGGAAGGGCTCGGCGGGGAGATGTTGGCTCCTGGGCTCCAGCAGGGCAGGCGACCTGCAGCATCCAAGCTCTGACATTTCACTCCAGCGAGGCCAAGAGGCTTTGGGGATAAAAGCCAGGTCTAAACCACAGCATTTAGAAAGACCCCTTCTCTGTATGTCAGGGGCAACATGGTGACAATAGCAACTGCTTAATGGGAAGGAAGGAAGGAAGGAAGGAAGGAAGGAAGGAAGGAAGGAAGGAAGGAAGGACTGATTGATTCAGACACACATGCAGACTTTCTTTCAGACTGCAAATATTATTAAAATGCCCCCTGGTGGCTGAGCACGGTGTTAGACATCAGGGACAAAGTAGTTTCCACTGAAGAAGGCAGAGAAAGAAAACAATCAAATTCATGGCTTGCCTGGTTGTGAACAGTGCTTAGAACAACACAGGAAGGTGCAGTGTTTTTCTCAGGCAGTTAGGAAGGGTCTTTCTCACAGTGACATTGCAGGCTGGATGTGAACAAGGGGAGGGAGTGAGTTAAGCAAAGACCTGGGGACGGAAATTCCCAGGCAGAATGCACAGCAAGGGCAAAGCCCTGGAGGCTGGAGCCGCGTGGCCCGCTCCAGGCGCAGCTTGAGAGCAGCAAGGAGCAAGAGAGTTCATGGCTGGGGAAGAAGGAGTCCCAGAAGCAGCAGGAAGCAAGATGACAAGGCTTCTTGCAACCTGAGATTGAGAAGGAGGCTGTGGAAGGTTCTGAACAGAGGAACGACATGATTTGACTGGACGTTTTCAACAGGATCACTCCGCTGCCAGGAGAAGAGATCCAGCTGGACAAGCACTGGGCGTGGGGGCGTTAGGGTGCTACTGCACCAGTCCAGGCAGGAAAATGCCTGCACCACCGTTCATCACCTCCCCAAGCTCAGCAAGGCCCTGCAGAGGGGCACTTTTCACAAAACTTAATTATGTGCATCCTCCTCGTGTCAATCTAAAGAAAAATACTTCATCCCCATTTTCTGCTGCCGAAGCTAGGTGGCTTGCCCCAAGCCATGCACACGGTGGGTCTTTGAGATGCCAGAGCAGACGCTGTGTCCTCAGCTCCCGCCAGAATCACCTTCCCTGCCCCAGAGTCATGGGGAAGATTCTCACACTGATTGACACATCCATCAATTGCCAGGGTCTGCTGCAATGGCTACTGGCCATCAGTGAGGAAATTTGATGGCAACTGAGAGATGTAGCAGCTACATCTCTCAGTTGCCATCAAATTTCCTCACTGATGGCCAGTAGCCATTGCAGCAGCCATACAGCCAGCACCTGTGACCACCAGCATGGGTTTGCTCTAGCTCTGTCTCTCCCCACTGACCGTGTGCCCCATGAGAACAGGGACATTCTCGCCAGATGTATCCTCCACACCTAGAAGACTGCTTGGCACAAGAATCTACCGCAAATGATAACACTGGGGGAAATGGGTACGGGATATGTAGGAACTTGAATTCTTTACACTATCGTTGCAACTCTTCTGTGCATCTAACATGATTTCAAATTTTAAAAATTAACCATAGTGCTGGCAGGCAAGAAACAAAAGGAAAAAGAAAAAGAAAAGAAAATCAAAGTGGGTTCCAACAAATACAAACCTAGCTTGCTGCTTCTGTCCTTGCTGAGTGTCACCTAAAGCTCTGAACCATCCATGTTAACCTCTGGAATAAACACCTGGCAACGTGGTTAACGCCCAGCACCAGGCTCACGGAGAGCTCCCTGACATCGCCCAGCCTCCCGCTTTGGTGCAACCGGCCCAGCAAGGCAACTGAAGGATTTTATTATAATGGAACTTTGCTGAGCTCACTCAACACGTCAAAATAATTGTTTGACTTAATGCGAAATCCGAGCTCCGCAGCTGGGAACGCAGGCTGGCTGCTGGCTGCTGCTGGGGCACATCTCAGCGTCTCGAATTAACAGCAGTTTGGAAGTCTCCCTAATTAGTTACAGCGCCGCTCGAGGTGTCATTTTATTTTATTTTATTTTTATTTTTTTATGAGCCAAATAACATATTGCTGCTTAAGTTTCTGGAAGACAGGGAGCTATAAATAAAATTATAATTTACTTGAAGTCTATCACACAGAGATACCAAGTTCAGAAGTAAGTTTTAATTTGACTAATGAGATGAAACTTTCTCTGCAGAGTGTGGGCTGTGGGTACAGATATCACTGCGTTATACAGAGGGTGGTATCCCCAAAGTCCTGGGAGACAACGCAGCCTGAGACGAGGAAGGAATCCAACCTGCCCTACTCAGAATACGCCTGGAGTCTAGTAGCCACGACTCCCACTCACATTTTCCTGACTGGGTGTCCATGGACCTCTTCTTTCCTCATCTTCAGCCTCAGTTTCCTCTTATCTCCAAGGAGGAGGAGGATGCTCATGCTTTTCTTGGAGGTTTTTGTAAGCATTAAAACATCTTACATCTGCAAAAACAGCTCCTACCAGGAATGTGGTGGTGTGCTATAGTGGTTAAGGGTTTCTACTCAGAAGCCAGACTGCTTAAGTTCAAATCCTGCCTCTTTTATCAGCTAGCTATGTCAACTCAGGAAAATTACTTAATTTTTCTGTGTCTCGCTTCCTTCATCTGTTAAAAACTACATAGGCTTCTTGAATAACTTAATGAATACACCCAGATTGCTCAGAACTTAGGGAGAGCACATAACAGACTTTCCATAAGTCTTATCTTATAGCACGTTTTCTCAACAGGGGAGCAAAGAAACCTACATAGTACAATGGTTTTATGGTCTGATATTACAATGGTGTGGACATAAACAAACCTATAGTGTATTAGTAGTATTAAAATATAGCAGAAAAGGGGCAATTAGGGCAACAGATTGAGAAACACCGAAACACTAATCTATAGTAATAACTTGTATGCAAAGTGCATCAGCCACATGACTTGTCTGATGTAAACTGCTGAAACGTAAGGCTCTGGGATCAGATGGACCCACCTTTAAATCCACCTGTCTACTTAGGAGCTGTGTGATCTCTGCGCCTGAGTTATCTTATCTATAAAATGGAGCTAATAAAGCTATTGGAAGAATGAAATAAAATTACGCATTCTAAGTGCATAGGACAACGCCTGCCATGCCAGAAGCATTCAAAATAAGGCAGCTGTAACTGGGATTATTTTCATCATTATGTTAGCAAGGACTTTGCACAGAACGGGCACAGGATAAATGTCGGCTTAGGGGTGCTAATAGACTGTTTCTGGGCTGACACGTTCTCAGGCTCTTTCTTGCTCTCTCTAAGGATACCAGGGATGTGTTGCCATTTGCTATGCAAATATTTTACTGTTGCTCTGTAATCAACATCACATGATCAAGTGGACTGTGACAAGAGGAACACACCGACGTGGAAAGTCTGCAATTGCACGTCAGTTCCTGGCAGGTCTGTGGGAGCTGCGGGAGCAGCCGGCCGGCATCCTGCTGCCTGGGCACCGTTCAGGAGCTGACGCCTGATTAGTGCTGCCCGGCACTGAGTGCTTCCTCTTGCACAGCCAATTCCTGCTGGGCTGCTCCATCGTAAAGAAAGGGCCCACTTTTAAGTAATCAATATGGAATTAAAATGATGGGAAAGTGCATCATGGCACTCCAAGGGTCCCGCCAGAGCAGGAAGAATCCTGAACTTGTGCTCAGGGGAGACAATTAGAGAGTCAAGCCCACCCAGGGCCCTGCTCTGCACCCAGGGGCCAAGCCTCTGTAGGACCACCTTGGCGCCTTACAAAGCTCACAGTGTTTATCTGGGATGTATTGTTTTCCTGCTCAAAATGCCTTCTCTAGGTCTAATCTAAATCCTTCATGTTGCAGAAAGACTCCATTTCTCCCTGAGTCTCGGGAACTTCCAAGCACAGCTCCCACTTGGTCATGCTGAGTGGACATGGGGCACTGGTGGCCAATACCCCAGCTTAGCCCTACAACCCACTTACTCAGCCTGCCAATCCACCTCCCCTCCCCGGCTGGCTGTCCAGGACTGTGGGGAAGTGTCTACAGGGGCAGAGTCAAGCCTTTGGGCCTCATCTAGAGAGCTGGTGAGGGGAGAGTAGAGATCGTTCTTGTGTGTGGACAGAAGCCTCACTGGGTTATCTGCACCCCAAAACACATATGGCCAGCTGGAAAGCCCCATTAATTTACAGAGAATCTATTCTGTGCCAGGTACTGTTCTAGAAGCCTGGAGTATTAGCAATAAAACAAAGATCAGAAAACAAAATAAAATACAGCAATTTACAGAGAATCTATTCTGTGCCAGGTACTGTTCTAGAAGCCTGGAGTATTAGCAATAAAACAAAGATCAGAAAACAAAATAAAATACAGCTAACCAAGTCTCTGCCCTCCTGGAGCTTACCTTTTAATGATGATGGGTGATGAAGACATCAGCAGTGATAAATTCTATGGAAAAGAATAGAAGAGAGAACAGGGACAGAGAAGGAATTGGGAGGCTATTGTACACAGGGTGGTAAGGGTAGGTAAGGTAGATGACAGTTAACCAGACACCTGAATGAAGAGGGTCAGTAGCCACACACAGGTGTCAGGGAAGACAGCCCAGGGGGATGGAACCTGCCTGGCGTGTTCAAGGACAAGCAGCAGGGCTAGGGGAGGAGGGGAGGTTGGAACAGAGAGAGCAAGCGAGAGAGTGACAGGAGGGACGACAGAGAGGGGCAGGGGCTGACTCTGGGGCCTTGTCACCAGGGGAAGGAGTTTAGACTTCCTTCTAAGTGGAATAAGGAGCCTGCAGACTTGAGAGCAGGTGATGTTTATTCTTACAGGCTGCTTCGTAGGAATTTTTTTTTTTTTTTGCGGGAGGGATGGTTCAGGAGAAGAGTGGAAGCAGAGAGACCCGTTAGGGACCTGGCACGTAGTCCAGGTGGGAGACGCTGCTGACTTGGACCAGGAGGCAGCTGGAAGGATTAAGAAGCACCGTGAACCCTCATTAGTCCCAGGTTCTCTATTTGCAAATCTGCCTACTCGCTAAGATTCATTTGTAACCCCAAATCAACACTCTGACACCCTTGCGGTCATTCATAGTCATGCACAGAGTGGAAAAGAATTGGAGTCTGCAGCTGGGGTCGGACACGGCCACAGCGGGACCTCTTGCTTCAGCTGTTGTGTATTAACAAGTGCTCTTTTTGCAGTCCATTTCATGCCATGTATTTCACATTTTTGTGATTTTTGTTTGTGATTTTTCAGTTTAAACAGGTCCCCCCGGGGTCGCCTTGAAGTGCTGGCTAGCGTTGCTAAGTGCGAGAATACTGCAACGTGTCTCGCGGAGAACACGCGTGTGTTTGATAAGCTTTCTCCAGACATGAGTTCCAGTGTTGCTGGCCATGAGTTAACGCTAATTAATCAACAGTGTATATGATTGGTAAGTAAGGGGTCTTTAAATAGAAACATGCACAAAACAAAGCTACATATTGAGAGATTAATGAAACCATCATGACCAGAGGCTCACAGGAAACTAACCCTGTATGCCCCTTGGAGCAGTTGGTTGTTTGGTTTTGACTAATTCTATATTCTTGGTGAAAAGTCTCATGAATGGTGAGAATCAACTGCAAATGAGTTCAGAAGACATTTTGGAGGTGGAGAGAAAGAGAACACATCATCTGAAACTCTACTTTCACGTGCATTCCTGCCACGGCAAACCCAAGAATCAGGATGATTTACCCCATTTTATGGATAAGAAAACCAAGGTCCACAGAGCTGAAAACTCACTGCTGGTAAAGGCAGAATCAGGGTGCAAGTCTAGCCCTAAATTCAGTCCTCTCTTTCTCGGTGTATCACTTTGCTATGACTATTAACAAAATACCACAGACTGGCTGGCTTAAACAAGAGAAATTTATTTTCTCACAGTGCTGGAGGCACGAAGTCCAAGATCAAGGTGCCAGCAGGTTTCATTTCTTCTGAATCCTCTGCGCTTGGCTTGCAGATGTTGACCTTCTCAATGCATCCGCATAGGATCTTCTTTCTGTGTGCACACATCACTGGTGTCTCTTAGTGTGTCCAAATTTCTTCTTCATACAAAGCCCGTGTTCAGTCTGGATTAAGGCCCACCCTAACAGCCTCATTTTAACATAATCACCTCTTTGAAGACCCGATCCCCAAATACATTCTGAGCTACGGGAGTTGGGGCTTCAACATACACATTATGGAGGGACATAGCTCAGCCCATGACACTCTTCCCTCCAAACCCCCCAAATTCATGTCCTCACATGCAAAATGCACTCACCTCGTGCCAGCAGCCCAAAAGTCTTAACCCATTCTGGCATCAACTCTAAGTCCCAAATCTTACCTAAATCTAGCATGGCTGAGACATATCTGCCTCAGGATTGATCAGAGGCAGAATTCCTCTGCGGCTATGAACCTGTGAAACCAGGCAAGTTATCTGCTTCCAAAATACTATGGTGAGACAGACACAGGATAATTGAAAATGACAAAAATTGGGAAGGAGAAAGGTACCTGGGTCCCAAGCAAGCCTGGCCCACTGATACCATGGAGGTATCCCCAACCTCTGGGTCTGAGGAGGAGATGGCCCTGCCTTTGGGGTCATTCTTTCCTTCCATTGAAGGATAACACAGTTCCCATCTGGATAGTTCTATTGGCCCATCCCGTAGAATCCCAGAGGTCTGACAACTTTCATTCATTTAATCTCATCTCTGAGCCTTCAGTTCAAGCTGAGGTGATTGATTGCATCCACGAGCCACACCCCTAATCTCTTTTCCATACAATTGTCCAGTTACACCCTTGGGATTCTCTCGAGAACTTCTTTCTTATTTTTTGCAGTATGGATAGGCTGAGAATTTTCCAAATCTTTATTATTATTATTGTTATTTTATTTCAGCATATTATGGGGATACAAATGTTAAGGTTACATATGTTGCTATATTGCCTTTGCCCCAAAGAAGTCAGAGCTTCAAGCATGTTCATCCCCCAGACAGTGTGCACCGTACCCATTAGGTGTGAATATACCATTCCCTCCTCCCCCTGCAACCTGCCTGACACACAAGAAATGATACTACTATATGTGCATATAAATGCTGATCAGTTAATACTAATCTGATGGTGAGTACATGTGGTGCTTGTTTTTCTATTCTTCTGATACTTCACTTAGTAGAATGGGCTCCAGCTTTATCCAGGATAATACAAGAGATGTAAGATCATCATTGTTTTTTGTGGCTGAGTAGTACTCCATGGTATACATATGCCACATTTTATTAATCCACTAATGTATTGATAGGTCCTTGGATTGTTTCCACATATTCACAATTGTGAATTGTGCTGCTATAAACATTCGAGTACAGATTTTTTTTTTTTCCTTTGAGTAGATGGCCAGTAATGGGATTGCTAGATCAAATGGTAGTTCTACTTTTAGCTCTTTGAGATATCTCCATATTATTTTCCCCAGAGGTTGTACTAGTTTGCAGTCTCACCAACAGTGTATGAGTGTTCCTATCTCTCTGCATCCACATCAACACTTATTATTTTGGGAGGCATCAATTTACCAGACTTCAAGGTATATTACAAGGCTACAGTAACTGAAATAGCTTTGTACTGGCATAAGAACAGAGACATAGACCAATGGAACAGACCTGAGAACCCAAATATAAAACCATCCTCATATAGCCATCTAATCTTTGACAAAGCAGGCAAAAACATATACTGGGAAAAAGAATCCTTATTCAGTAAATGGTGCTGGGAAAACTGGATAGCCACATGTAGAGGACTGAAACAGGATCTGCACCTCTCACCTCTCACAAAAATCAATTCATGGTGGATAACAGACTTAAACCTAAGGCATAAAACTGTAAGAATTCTAGAAGAAAATGTTTGAAAAACTCTTATAGACCTTGGCCTAGGGAAAGAATTTATAAAGAAGACCCCAAAGGCAATCACAACAACAACAAAAATAAATAAATGGGACCTGATCAAATTAAAAAGTTTCTGCACAGCCAAAGAAACTAGCACGAGAGCAAACAGACAACCTACAGAATGGGAGAAAATATTAGCATGCTATACATCTGATAAAGGGTTGATAACTAGACTCTATGTAGAACTCAGGAAAATCATCAAGAAAAAAATCAAACAACCCCATTAAAAAGTGGGCAAAGTACATGAACAGAAACTCTTCAAAAGAAGATAGACTAATGGCCAACAAACATACAAAAAAATGCTTAACATCTCTAATCAGGGAAATGCAAATCAAAACCACAATGAGCTATCACTTAACTCCAGTGACAATGGCTTTTATTGAATTTTCCAAATCTCTGTGTTTCTGTTTCTTTTTGTTTAACAATCCTTTCTTCAATTTATCTCTTTCCTTTTGCATTTTGCTATAAGCAATAGGGAGAAAGCAAGCTGTACCTTCCACACTTTGCTCCGACAGTTTAAATTTCTGAAATCTCCTCTGCCAAACACCCAAGTTCTTCACTCACAAGTTCTACCTTCCACAAAACACTACAACACAATTCAGCCAAGCACAGTGCTACTCTATAACAGAGTTCCCCTCCCTCCAGCGCTCAAAAGCATGTTCTTAATTTCCATTTGAGGCCTCCCAGAAGCAACTTCCACGTCCATATTTCTACCAACAGTCTCTTCAACACAATTTATACTTTTTCTAACATGCGCCTCCAAACTCTTCCAGCCTCCTCCTAATACCAAGCTCCAAAGCCATTTCCCAGCTGCCATTTCCCAGCTGCCATTCTGGCCTTAATATTGGGATGACCAAGGACACTTACACTTTTATGTACTTGTTACATCAGCACCCAACCCCTCAGTTCCAAAATCCATATTACTTTGCTAGGGCAGCCCTAACAAATACCACAGACTGGGTGGCTTGAACAACAGACATTTATTTTCTCACAGTTCTGGAACCTTGAAGTCCAAAATCAAGGTGTCAGCAGATTTAGCTCCTTCTGGGGCCTCTCTCCTTGGCTTGTGGATGGTCACCTTCTTACTGTGTCCTCACAGGGTCCTTCCTTGGCAGGTACACCCCTGGCGTCTCTCTGTGTGTTTAAATTCCCCCTTTTCATAAAGATACTAGTCAGGTTGGATTAGAGCATCCCCTTAATGGACTCATTTTAATTTAATCACCTCTTTAAAGACCTGTCTCCAAACACAGTCACATTCTGAGGGGCTGGTTAGGGCTTCAACGCATGAATTTGGTGGCAGAGACACAGTTCAGCCCCTGACAACCAGCAGCAGTTGTACTTCCACTTTCTCTGTCTCTGTCTCTGTCCTCGTCTCTCTCTCTCTCTCCATATCACCTCTAAAACAAGGGAGTGCAGCATCCTCTAGAAGGGGACTGTCCCTTTCTCGATGACGCTGTGAGTGTCCCTGTTCATCCTGACATTAAGGCCAGAATTGCAGCTGGGAACAGCCGAGATGGGAGGCATAGAAGAGAGCAAGGAGACTGTGAAATCATCGTCAGTTCTTTGACCACATAATTCTCTCCTTCTTTTCCCGCCGTATTATTCTTTCTGTCATTTAATAAAGTGCCTCCAAGATTAAGAGAGAAAGAAAACCACCACCTCATGTTCTTGGTGCTCCCTGGGGGATTATGAGATTTTGCATAATTAAATATGAGCCATGTAATTCCCCGCCCGCTCACCCGTGTTGTGTATCATGTGCTGCCCCCTCGCTATTTCTCGGCTCCTATTTCAAGTGGAAAATGTGATTCGCTGTGACAAAAATGCCTCCTCCTTCAGCTCCCCTCTGGTTCCCCCCGCTCCCTACGTGGTCCCCCAGCTCTCAAGGCCCGAGTCTCACTGCCACCCCGTGCCTCTCATCCCACATCCCCCAGCAACCTGCCTCTGACTCCAAGCTGGGGCTCCAGAGCCTTCCAAAGCTGCTCAGATTGAGGTCTGAGTTGGGGGAAAGCAGGCGACTTGGGCTCAAGGCCCGGCCTTGGCAAAATATCTCACCCTGCCAGGCCTCCGTTGGTACATCTGTAAAATGGGCTCAGTTTGAATTATTTTCTTGACTGGTTCACGTGGAGGTATAAAGAGCCCTGTTACTGCCCAGGCTATGAAGTGCGTGACAAACCGTAGAGGGCCGTACAAATATCGTTCTTATCAGTGTGCTTTGGAAAGAGCGGACTCCACACCCTCCAGCAGCAGCTAGAAGAGCAACACTGCCACACAGGAACACTGACGACGCCGGAGAGGGTGCCCGGCCTCCCTGCCTCAGAGACAGCCTGCTCTGCTCCGAGGTATTGCTGGGGGCTGCCCAGATACTTCTGGACAGTGGCATCCTGGTGCAGATGGCACGAGGAGGGACATCACAGACCATATCGTACAGGGTCCTGCGGGTTCATACCTTCAGGGTCCAGGCAAGAAGAGGAAATGGATGATGCCAGCCAGACGGTCAGGGGAATGTAGGAATGAGAAATTGTCTTTCAAATTCTTTGTCTTAAAAACACTGAGCACGATAAGCAATGCACCCTCCAGCCAGAATGCAGCCCAGGGGGATTCGGTTAAAACTCTGAATTCTACTCCAGCAGCAGGTGCCTGTGCTCTGCTCACATCCCCCCAAGCTGCCCTGGAGGTCACCGAGAGACAGTTACCTACACAGAAACGTTTCCGGGTCTCCCCACCTGAGCACAGGGTCTAGCAGGTCCGGATGCTCAGCCTGTGCTGGGGCGGGCTGGAAGGGCCAGGCATTACTGCCCCTGAACAAACCCCACAAAGTGAGGGTCAGGCTTTAGTGGACAAACACCTCATCCTCCTCAGCCTACAAGGGGACGATTCTGGGGTGTGTCCCATGTGTTCTCTCAGGGACCACAGCAGGCCCCGTTTGCCCACTGCAGGGCGCACTGATGCAGTCTTGATCAGCTTCCTTCACCGCCCCCCTCACTTCCCTCCTCCCCGTGGTGTCTCCTGGGATCATCAGACGAATGAATTGCAGTTGACGCTTGAACACCCTGGGGTTAGGGGCACCCAAACCCTGTGCAGTCAAAAATCCACATATATTACTTCCACGTGTGCACCTAAGCGTTGATAGGTTAGTACCAATTTGATGGTGCACTGAACCCCAGGATGGGGCCTGTACGTGTAACTCTTTACCTAGGCTTCTTACAAAGAACTGGGTCCAGAGAGTGGCATTCAGAGTGTGAGCCAAAACCACAGTCCCCAGCACAAACGAGGGAGCACAGCGAAGGGCCCAGGAGTCAGCGCTGCGAGCGGAACCCAGGAGTCAGCACTGTGAGTAGGATGGGTAGAGGCTGCAGAGGGGAGGCTCGGGCGCTGTCCGATCCGTCCGGCAGCCCTCGGTGGGTCGCTCTCGCTGGGCCCCAGCATGCAACCAACTTCTAGCCCCTTAACCAACAAGGAAGCATGAGAATCCCACTCTTTCAGCTTCACCAAACAGCACAGAACAGTCAGAAGCTGGAACAGGAAGCCGTTGGCTCCCATATTCCAAGACAGAGAAAGGGCCCGAATAGTCGAACATGACGATAAAACATAAGGGTTATCTGCAAATGTTTTTTAACTTCAAATTGTACTGAAGGCTCAAGACCTTTGAGCCAGAGTTTAGAACTCTGAGTCAACCTCCATGAATGTCAGTAAGACGTCTGGAAGCCAAGAAGGTAAAGATATAGGCATGGACATAGACAAATACATAGATACATATTAATACATACATATGTGTACACATACACGCATATATATTTGATTTGGAACTGGAAGATGCATCTAGGATTAGATTAAGAGTCAATTTCTAATATGTAACTTAAATTTCTTGACGTTTTCAACATACACCAAGTCTATGCTAGGTGTTTTGCTCACACTATCTCATGTAAACTCCCGAGGTGCTGCAAGCAGGTGTCCGTATTTCCATTTCCCACACGGGGAAACTGGCACTCAGAGTAGCTGAAGAAGGATGGCCAAGGACACACAGGTGATGTACTGACATCCCAAGTCGTGGAATTTAGAAGACATCGGTCTCTTTCTGACATGGAAGTCAGTGAGCTTGCTGCTGTACCACCGAGTGGCTGAGTCTCCAAAGGAAGCTGTTTGATATTTGCATATCTTTAAATCTTGCTCTAAATGGTATCATTTCTTTTAAATAGACTAAGCGACTATGAATAATTAGCAATTAATAATTATTATGCCTCATTAACTTAATAAAGGATTATGTCTCTATAGAAAGTGCAGAACTAATTGGAAAAGAGGGTTAACCCATGCTTCCTCAGTTTCTGCAGCGAAGAGTTGCCCATTTGGAGCAGATGCCCAGAGCCCAGAAAATTCTGCTCACCTGGGGCCAGTCTACCCAAGCCGCTGACCTGTGACCAAGGGGGACCTGGAGAGCCGGGCCTCACGAACTCAAACTTACAAAGAGCACAGTCACTAACCAAACAGAAATCCCAGGAAACAAAACAAAATAATCGGCACAGTTAACAACAGCTTCCCAGGGCTGTGTGCCTGTGACCCAGAACACAGCGTGCTCAGGAATGTGGGCAGAGCTGCAATCTCACTCCGAGAGCTGCAATTTACAGAGCCGCCACTTTGGAAAGTTAAATACGGGTTAGGCAGACCTTTTGGCTGGGGAGGAGGAGGACAGGGGTAAAATGTCACTGGAACACTAATCCAGAGTCACAAGTTCAGGGAGTGTGGATCCATCCTCCCACCCCCCTGCAGCCCCCGGCTCTGTATCCTGGTCTCTCTTCCTCTGGTCTCTCTTCCTCTGGCCACAGCCTCCTAAATAGTTTCCCAAACCCCGTCTGGCTCCCCTGCACTCCTCACAGTAGCAGCCAGAATGAGTCTCTCAAAAGATAAAATCTGATCCTCTGGCTCCCCTGCCTAAAGCCCTTTCCTTTCCCTGGTTTCCCACCGCCCGTGGAATAAAGACTTCAGTACAGAAAGTCTTCACTTAACGTCTTTGATAGTTTCTTGGAAATTGCGACTTGGAGTGAAACAACATGCAGCAGGTCTTCAGATAATGTGTTTTCTGTCGACGTCATTTCATTATATCATTGATGGGGGGGGGGTGGGGGGGGGATTGGTTTTGATATACATTGTTTCGCTTAGAGGTGCAGTTTCCAATGACCTATCAGTGAGGTTAAGTGACTTACTATGTATTAAATTACACTGTTGATTTGTTTACTTAGTGTTTGTCTTCCTGCTGAAAATGTGTCTCCACGAGGCAGAGTCTTTGCCTGCAACGTTTACCACGGTATCCCTAGAGTTGGAAGAGATGTTTGGAGTTAGTAGACATTAAATATACCTTTGTTCGATGAATAAATAAACGAATGCATAAACAAACATGTAAATAAACAATTTATTGCTACATCACGAAGAAAACCTCTCAAAAAATACTTACTGCTTACTACAGAAAGTTCTAGAGAAGAGAAATGCATGAGTTCAAACTTAACTGGATTTTTTTTTCAAGATCTTCAACCCATCAAAAGCAGCCCTTCATGCCATTTTAAAATATATTATGACAAGCAAAATGATGGTGAATTAAATGTTTAATCAATGTTTATTATTGCTAGCATATTAGTTTGCAGTCAAATTTATGGCCCCATAAATTTGCCATCTTTATGAGGAACAGGCTGATGTCATGATACCAAGGTCTTTCGCACAGCAGGGAGCTCAGTGCATTTCTGCCACCTTCTAGCTTGTGGGGATGCAGACAGGCGGCACTGCATGATGACAGAGACACGAGAACACTCGCTCACTCTCCCTCACTGGGACCCTACTGCATACCAGACTGTGCCAAGCCCCACTATGAGCAGGCTGGGAGTGGGTGAGTGTATTCACTCAACAAACATTTCCTTTTATCTCTCTCAAGTATGAAATACTGCATTCAGCGGTGAATGAAATAGAAACAGAAATCAAAGACTTGGGTCTGGTTCAGACACTGGAATCTCACATAAGTTCCCACCCTCCGTGAGCAATGGTGGCAGACTGGGCCCCGCGCTAATCCAAGTCCAGGTCCACCGCTCTTGCTCACTCGGACTGCTCTTCTCCTTGGCTTTTTTCCTCCCGTTCTTCACCCCCACGTTGAGTCCATCAGCAAGCCCTGGTGGCATTGCTTCCACAACTCACTCTGCATCCACCCACGTATCTCCCCTCTACCTCCCCAACCATAGTCTCTCATCTGAATGTCTATACACTCTCACCTACCCCCAAATAATTCTCCATGCAGCCACCCAAGTGGATGTCTCCAAGGGTGAATTAGATCATGTCACTGTCTTCGTTAAGCCCTCCAGAGGTTTCTCACTGCTCTTAGAATAGAATCAATATCCTTCCCACGGCCTGCAGACTCTTGCCAAGCTTGCCAGCTGCATCACCTCCCCTCCCTGCAGCCCTGGGTTAGGGGCCTTCTCTTCTTCCCACTAGGAATCGAGCTTTCGTTTTACTAATTCAGAGGTGCAACAGTGAGAACCATTAGCCATGAATACCAGAGAATCTCAACCGAGGAAAGTTGGTTATCTCACATAAAGGGAGGTCTGGTCCTACGTTCATTCCAGAGGCAACAAGAACCCAAGTTTTTCTGCATTTGAATTTTCCTGTCTCAAATATGGCCTTCCTCAGGCTGGCTCCCTCAGGGCACATAATGGCTGCCATGCTTCCAGGTGTTGCACTTTCCCCCTTATGTCTCTTTCTATCTTTCCCAGAAATTCCTGTACGCCTCCCTTCACATCTTGCCTCGCCAGCCAGAATTGTGTTATATGTCCCTTCCTAGATCAAACTCAAGCAAGGGAAATAGGGTAACCTTAATTGTTTTAGATTTATTAAAATTTAATGCTAAGTCATGATGGGGAGGGATTGATACCCAGGCCAGAATGGAAGATGGGGAGATGGCCATTTGGGGAGACAACCTGCCTGCCCACTGCAGCCAGGGAACCATGCTGTAGAGAGTGACGGCTTTCAATCCAGCTCTGCCACATCCAAGCCATATGATATGTGACAAGTCACTCTGCCTCTCTATGTCTCAGTTTCCGTACCTATAAAATGAGGTTCACTACGGTATCTACTTTTTAGGGCTGTAGTTAAGATTAATGTCAAATTAATTAGTGTAAAAGTAGTTAGGATGGTGCCTGGCACACGGTAAATGTCAGGTGTTGTTATTCTGCAAGGCTGCCCACTCCATTAAAGGAAAAGGCCTGCTCTTGGTCTCATCATTGGAAATAAGAAATTTGTTTGTAACCAGGGAAGTATATCTTCACAACAGTTCTATGAGGCAGGGAATGGTAACTGCTGCTAAAAATGGAAAAATGGAAGCCTAGAGAGTTATGAAAGCAGAAATGCTGGCCTCTAGCCTTGTGCCTGTCCTCCTGAATGATGCTTCCAACTCAAGAGAAGTGGGATGTGCACCCCAGAAGGGCCGGGGTGGGAGAGACATCCCTGCCCACTGCCCTGCCCCTGCCCCGACCTGACCCGACCAGGCCACAGGACTCCAAGACCACCCACTGGAGCAGGACCCTGCAAAGACAAGTGGAGAAGTAGAAGGACTCTTTCTAGAAGGCAAAGAGAGCAGGAAGTCTTGGGCAGGCTAAGGGTGCAGGGGGAGAACAGGCTGGCTGGAGAAGAGAATCCCCTTCCCAGATGGAGAGATAAGGCTGGGCGGGTCTGCTGGGGTTTGATCACTGGGCAGAGGGCTGTAAACAGAAAAAACAATCGTCTTTTCCTGAGACGCCTTCTCATTGCCAGGCACTTGGCCAAGTGCTTCCCTGTAATATCTGATATCCCCTGATCCTATCCTCCCAATGGCTCTGGCTACTAGAGACTGTCATTCCAACCTCACAGGGAAGGAGATGGCTGAGTGACATCACCAAGGCACGTGGCTCAAATGTCAACTCAGGGCCACCTGATGCCAACATGCCTGCCTTCAAAACAAGCAGGAGCCCTGGGAGAGCCTCCAGCCCTCCACCACCCCTGCAGACAGCATAGGATTCCTGGCCAACAGGTGGACACATCAGTCCCCTTATCCAAGTCACTTGAGGGGCTTTTGAGTTAACTTTAAGTCAGAAGCATGCAGTGGGAATTCTGAAATGACAGCATAAGGAGACCAGCAGACCCCTGCCCTAGTAAGACAACTAAACGAGTAGAAATGATGTTCCAAAAAATCATTCAAAATCTCTGGAAACTGTCCTAAAGACATTCAGTAAGTGTAGAAACATTCATTCAAGAAAACCCACTAACTCGCCATAAGAACAGTGAGAGTCTATGGCATTTAAGACACAACCCCCTTCACTACTCCCTCACCCCCAGCTCTGCGTTACAGAGCTAGGGCTCCAGCCCTGATGTATACAACCAAGGAGACAGAGGCTCCTGCTCCCAACTTGCAGTTTGGGTTATAGTTGCATACTAGGAGGAACAGGCTGCTGGCATTGCTTGTCTCCCTCATGCTGCAGAAGCTCTATTCCAGGTAAGCACATCCCATACCCAGCCCCCACTCATATGTTGGAAGCTCTACCCCAGGCAGGGCAGGCCAAGAATCCTGGGGGTCCAATACTCCCTTCCCCAATTGTCTCATAGGGCAGAGGTTCCACACCAGGAGAGACAAGCCACTTCTCCCTAGTTGCCCTATCATAGAATGAGGGTATTACTCTATGGAAAAGCAAGAAAGGCAGGTCCCCAACCCCAGCTTCAGTGCCCTGGCACTTGGGATATGGCTGGGGAGGAACTTAATCCATAAGGACAAAGGGCTCCATAGCTTTGTCTGACTGGATTGACTTTATTTGGAAGAGAGAATAGAGAAGTCCATGCCTAAGGACATTGTCAAAAACAATGGAGATTTCAGTAGAGAGCAATTAGGAGGAGGCTGGTAGATCTGATATAATAAAAAAAGCCAAACAACCAGAATTTTAATACAGAGAACCAGGAAGAGACAGACAAGAGCCATCTGGTATCACACACAACTCTGGGGTCTTGAAATGCTATGTGCATGCACTAGGCTGCACCCATTCAGTAGCAAGGGATGTGAGATGCGGGCAGACTTGGAAGCATTCCCCAGGCCACAGAAAGTCCATCAGCACAGGGCAGAAGCCACTGGCACAAGGGGCTTAAACACAACCTCTTGACCAAACACTGACTGAACAATAAGCTGCTCTGGTCCAGGGGTGACTCCTAGGAAACCAGGCTTTCAAAAAAAATCAGTCATCACTAGAAATCTGGAAGACTGATTGCATGCCTAAGGCTGCATTCTCTTAGGAGCAGGCATAGAGGGAACATCTAAGTTACTAGTCTCTGGCTAAATTTGGGGCAAAACCAGTAAACTTTATGAATTGTGATGGCAGCTCCAAGCCACGTGCATACACAATGGTAAAGGTAAACATTTAACTGGCTTAGGGTATACCAGCACAACCATTGATCAGTTAGTGACTAGACCAATCCAGTGGAAAGCCATAGGTAGCCTGGCTAAAACATAAAAATAAGGGTTGGAAATCTAAGCAGGGACATCAGAGGTGACACATTGTGGGGAAAATAGACTTTTCAAAATAAGTTCAGCCAAGCCACTATAGAAATAAACAAAAGGCCAAGCCAAAGAACATCACTATCCAGTGTTACTCCAATATATTACCTAAGATGTCCAGTTTTTAACAAAATTATAAGGTATGCAAAGACACAGGAAAGTGTGATCTATACATAGGTATAAAAGTAGGCAATAGGAAATGCCTTTGAAGTGGTACAGATGGTAGAATTAACAGACAAAGATATCAAAGTGGCCATTAAGAAGATGCTCAAAGAACTAAGGGAAACTATGCTTGAAGAACTAAAGAAAAATATGATAAAAAATGTTTCATCAAGCAGAGATAGAAATACTTAAAGGAATCAAATGGAAATTCTAGAGTTAAGAAATACAATAACTGAAATAAAAAAACTACTAGAGAGCTTAACTGATTTGAGCAAGCTGAAGAGTCAGCAAACTTGAAGATAGATCAATGGAGATCATGTATTCTGAATAACAGAGAGAAAGAGAATTAAAGAAAAAAAAATGAATAGAGCCTCAGGGTAATGTAGAACACCATTAAGTACACCAACATGTTCATAATGAGGGAAGAAGGAGAGGAGAACGTTTAAGATCAAGAAATGATATTTTAAAACAATGCCTGACAATTTCCCAAATATGATGAAAAACATTAATCTACACATTCAAGAAGTTCAATGAACTCCAAGTTGGATAAATGCAAAGAAATCTACAACTAGACACATTATAGTTAAAATGTTGAGACCCAAGGAAAAAGAAATCCAAAGAAAATTTTGAAAATTTTGAAAGAGAAAAAGAACTCATCATATACAAAGAAATCACAATAATATTAACAGCTTACTTTTCATTTGAACAATGAAGACCAGAAAGCAGTGGTATGACATGTTTCAAAGTACTAAAAATTAAACACACACAAATGCACACACTTGTCAACCAAGATTCCTATATCCAGCTAAACTAGCTTTCAAAAATTAAGATGAAATAAAAATATTCTCAGATAAACAAAAACTGAGAGAATTTGTTGCTAGCAGACCTGCCTTATAAGAAATATTAAAGGAAGTCCTTCAGGCTGAAAGAAAATTACATCAGACAGTAACTTAAAGCCACGTCATAAGGCAAAAAGTGTACATAGAGGTAATTATGTAGATAATTATGAAAGACAATATATTTTCATTTTTAACTTCTTTTCTCCACTGATTTAAAAAGCAATTGCATAAAACTATATATACGAATAGATGTACACACAGTTAACCCTTAAATAACACAAAGGTTAGGAGCACTGACTTGCCTAAGCATTCAATGATACACATATCAATTTTGACTCCACAAAAGCTTAACTATTAATAGTAGTAGCCTACTATTGACCAAAAGCCTAACCAATAACACGAACATTCAGTTAACACATATTTTGTATGCATTATATTCTGTATTCTTACAATAAAGTAAGCTAAAGAAAATAAAATGTTATAAAGAAAATCATAAGGAAGAGAAAATACATAGAGGGTACAGTGCTGCATTTATCAATACTCTAAGTCATCTGTTTACAAGATGAATTATCTGCTTGAAATAGTGGACAACTGCAGCTACAGACCTCACTCTACAGTGTATAACAAGCAATTCAACTTTTTCTTGAAATATCATGACTTTTCTCCGCTTCTTGGGAGCACTTCCAGCATCACTAGTGGCACTTTGTTTGAGTCCCATGGTGTTAATCAAGATTTATGGTATTGTAATATATACAATGAAAAATATGCAAGAACTGTGAGAGATCACTTTTTACTGTGATAAGCAATTTACTGGAGAGATGAACTGCTCACACAGAGATGATTAGCATCATACTGCATTTTAAGTGGACACTCGCAACACTTGAGATCACTGCAATACCAAACAGGAGGTGGCTACAAGATTACTACTGTAGTACAGTATTTACTGTAGTTAGTATTATGCACTTACATTTAATACTGCATCTTTATGTTTGTTTACATTTCTCTTTACTTGGTATGGTGCCATAGATGGTCTGTAAGTGTGTGTGTAAGTTTTAATAAATTTTATAATAGATTTATATAGATTTTATGCTCATAAATGATAAAATGAACTGCTATCCACATATATTTTATGAATTTGTGATATACCTAGCTTTATTTTAACTTTTTTGATATTTCTAGGCTACATGGTCTGTTTGCAAGAGTTTTTTAAATTGTTACAAATCTCCAAAATATGTCCTAATATATTTACTGAAAAAAATCCACATATAAGTAGACACACATGGTTCAAACCTATTTTGTTAAAGGGTCAACTGTACACACACACACACACACACACAGAGTCATCCCTTGGTATCCATGGGGGGATTGGTTCTAGGGCCTCCTGGTGATATGAAAATTCACAGATGCTGAAGTCCTTGATATAAAGTGTTGTAGTATTTGCGTATAACCTATGCACATCCTCCCATATACTTTAAATTATCTCTAGATTACTTATAATACCTGATACAATGTAAACGCTATTAAATAGTTATTATACTGTCTTGTTTAGGGAATAATAACAAGAAAAAAGTCTGTACATGTTCAGAGCAAACATAATTTGTTTTTCAAATATTTTTAAATCTACAGCTGGTTGAATCCACAGATGTGGAACCCATTCACCCTCCCATTCTTTCAACAAATGCATACTTAGTACCTCTTCTGTGTCAGGTGTCTGCCCAGCATGGGGTGGGGGTGTGGATTCAGTGGGGTACAAAATGCTAGGACCCCATTTGAGGACCTTGTAAATCATCTGGGGACGAAGGCATCAAGTGAGTCCAGTGGAGAGAATGGTGAGGGATGGTGAGGGGCTCTGTCAGCTCCCAGGGTCACATCGTGGCCAAAGTGGAGTGAGGGCAGTCTGTATGCAAGGGCTGTTTCAGCTGGGACGGGAAGGAGGGTATGAATCGGCCAGGCCAGAGGAGGATGGGAACAGGCGCCGGCGGAGAGAGGGAGGCAGAGACCCATTTGAGGAAACGGGGAAGGTTCAAACCAGCTGAAATGCAGATAATGTGGAGGGCAGTTGTGGCCCCAGAACCTGGCTGCATCTTTATTCTAGGGTTCCAAGAAGGCGAAATTCTAAGATCTCATAGTTCTGAGCATCCATGACTCAACAGCTCTCTGTTATTAAAGATTCTCTGAATTTAGTTTTCCAAGAGTTGATGAATATATCTTTCTAAATCTCTAGTGTTCAGGCCCAATGAATCTGCATCTGCCCTGCTAGTGTAGACGGGGCTAACGAGAAGTATTTGGAAGAAAAAGCCCATGTGCATTTGCTCTGCAATCTGCCTCCCAATTAGAGACTGTGTTCTTCTCTGCTCTGGGAAAAGAGACAAAAGAAAATGCAGACAGGGCCCTGCTTACACTAATGAGTGATCTCTGTGGGCAGAGGTAATGCCAAGCCCCTTTCAGCCACCAGGCCACCGCCAGCACGGGGTGAGCACACAGACTAATTTATGTGGAATAAAAACAGATTTTTACATGGTGCCCTGACACCAAGACAGGCGTTTCCTCCCCACAAAACAAGCCCAATTATCATGGTATGCTCTGTGTCCTTTGCTGCTCTATGAAAGAGTTGCAAATTCTCTTAACCCTTTATAACACTAAGAACAGGAGCCAAAGAAAAACAGGAGTGTATGTGGAGCATGCTGGGGAGGAGGAAGTTGAATCTGGACAGATGAGCCGCACAGCCTAACACTAGGAGCTCAGATGTTGAAGCCAGAGTGTCTGACCCCAGGAAATCGCTCATCCATTTGGTGTCCCCCCACCGGCCCCCACCTAGTTAAAGGGTGCTCAGCACAGCCTACCTTGGAGGGCTGTTGTGCCAGTTGCATGACTTAATGCAGGTAAAGTACTTAGAACAGTGGCCGGCATATAGTATGAGCTCAATAATATTAACTATTAGCTGGTTTTTATTTAATATATGCCAGAGAATACTACACAATATACGCCATAGTAAGGGTTGTGAAATTGATCCAATGGACAATGGTTACCTATGAAAAGGTCTTAAGCAGGTAGTGGGTTAAACAGATAAGATCGGCTTTGCTGATAGGAGGAAGGTAAATTGGCAGGACAGGAGGCATGAAAGGGCACCGTGTGCTTAAGAAATGGCAAGTCATTCACTACAAAGAGCATAAAGTTCGTGGCACCTGGAGTACAGCAAAGAACAGCTGAAGATGAAGACGGTAAGGTGGGCTACAAGGGGTCTTGGTCAATTCAGGCTGCTGTAACAAAGTACCACAGGCTGGGTGGCATAGCAACAGGAATCTATTTCTCATAGCTCTGGATGCTGCAAGTCCCAGGTCGGGTGCCAGCATGGTGGGGTTCAGGTGAGGGACTCTTCCAGGTTGCAGATGGCCATTGTATCGTTGCATGGTGGAAAGAGGTTGAGGTAGCCTTCTAGGGTCCTAATCCCAATCCATGCTCACGACCAAAATTATCTCCCAAAGACCCCGCCTCCCAGTATCATCACCTTGGGGGTTAGGATTTCAGCATATGAATTTGGGGGTGCGGGGGACACAAACATTCAATCCATTGCATGGGAAATCGCCAAAGGGTTTGGAACATAAGTCATTAATTATACTTTTGTCCCTAGTGTCAGAAACACAACTCAAATTGGTTTATGCAAAACATATATGTTCATGCAACTGGAACTTTCTACAGTAAAGCTAGCTCTAGAGCAGATTAGCTCTGGATTAGCTCTAGATTAGCTAGACTAGATTCAGCTGCTAAAGTGATTTCTTCACAACACAGCTCCCTCCATCGCTTAACTCTGCTATATTCCCAGGGTTGGATTCATTCAGCAGCAAGTGCTCCTGACTGGTGACAAAGAGTGGTCAACAGCTCCACGTTATCAGTTAAGTCATCCCGGGGGGAGCAAATATTCCAGGCTTGAGCATCCCTCACCTGATTTGAGGCAAGTGTGATTCCCTAAGCCAATCACTGAGCCAGAGGATGGGTGATTGATTGTCTGATTGGCCAGACCTGCCCATTCACGTGTCACGTGCTTATTACTGGCAAACGGGGTGGGATCGTTCCCCAGTGTGTGTGTGTGTGTGTGTGTGTGTGTGTGTGTGTGTGTGTGTACGTGCTTTACTTTTTAATAGTTTTATATTGTCTGTTTTGCTGTGGTTGTGTTATTTTACCAGAAGAAGGAAGATGGATTCTAAGTAGGCAAAAATAACATATGTCTATAGTATATATGTGTGGGTGTTTATTTGTGCTTTTAAAAATAATGTGAATTCATGTGGAATAAAAAAAAAAGACTAGAGCAGGGATGGCAAGTGTGGAATGCCCTTGTTATTACTGCACTTCCGACACTCGCAACAGACATGGCCAGTTCACTGCTAATCCACCCCAGCCCTTGTCTCTATTGATTCTGGATGTTGCCATTGGTTGATCCCAGAACTCCTTCCCACCTCTGGACTGGGGGGTAGGGTGTTTAATTTTTTTCCTCTCTCTTGGATGCCATGCATTTGATCTGTTTCAACCACAAGGAAATAAAGAGGAGATGGGACTGAAGATCTTTCCTGTCTCCACTTTTGCAGGGAAGGAACTTGTCCGAAGCCACAGAGGGGAGCGCCCTGCATGCAAGCTGAGAGCTCCTTGTCCCAGCAGCAGGAGCCCAGGAACCAGACCGCTCTGTGTGCAAATCCTGGCTGTGCTGCCTGCTAACCCTGCAGCCTCTGTTCAATTACTTCACCTCGGCAGACTACTTTCTTCATCTGTGAAATGGAAATGACGACTCCCTCCAGGGTCACGGTGAGGCTTGAAGGGACAAGGTAGGCAAAGCACTCAGCCAGACACATACCTGGCACTCCAAACCCAGAGGCTACCTTTGTAGTCATCCTTGATACAACTTCCTCCTGCTTTCAATCTCCCAGGCTCTTAGGATATTTTTGGCTTATTTTTTTTTAATTCATTGAGGAAATGAGAAAAATAAGATAACCAAGTGGTTTTGTGACAATGTTATATAAAACTATCTCCCTGTGGATCCTTGCAGCTAAATGGAGAATAGAATTTGAATTTCCAAAAGTAATTCAGTAAACTCTCTTATCATTGGGGAATGAGGAGACTGGTTCATCAAATACAGAGAAATCAGAGTTAATCAAATATGGCGTTACCGCGTTGACCGTGTTGGAATTAGCCTTGCTGAAAGAATTAGGATGCCGTAGAGACACAGCGAAAGATACCCCAAGGGCTATCAAACACCCTGGATCAAACACCCCAGATCCCGGCTCCAGACTATATTTTTGGCCACTCGGTCCCCACGCAGGCTGCACTCATGGCCACATTCCTGGGCCCGAGGCACACACTGGGCACTTCCATGGCTCTGCTTGTGTGTCCCCGGCTGACAAGCCCTGATCGCCTCGCTTTGCCTTTCCATGCTACTGTCTCTTCGTCTGTAAACGGGCAGAATGTTTCCTCACGGGCAGGTTGGGAGCAGGATGAGGGCCGTGCATGCAAGTGTGCCTGGAAGAACGCCTGCCAGGCCTCAAGTGCTCAGAAAGCTTCAGCTGAGCCTGGACGTGGGGACCTAGAAATCCCTGTCGTCCAACAGCGATGACAGAAGACTGATGGCCTCCAGTTTGGGGAGGGCCTGAAGAGCATTCCCCATCATGCAAGAACACCATAGAAATTCCATCATAATTCAAGATCCTCCTCTAGATCCTACTGCTGAAAATTCCAGACTACTTAAGATATGCAAAAATAAAGCCTGATCATTGTATAATAACTCAGGAGATTTTACTATTCATAAGAAGTTAAGAAACTGCTCTGTCTCAAGCATTTTACCAAGGAATACCTACGAATGCAGGACTATATGAAAAGCAGCAGCAACAACAATTACAGCCATTGAGAACGTCTCATGTGCCAGGCACCGTTCTGAGCATTTTTCTTGTATTAACTCATTTAATCATTCCTCCCTATTTTGTAGATGGGGAAACAGAGGCACAGAGAGGTTAAGCAATTTTCCCAAAGGGCACACAGCTAGTAAGTGGTAGAGCTCAGGATCCTAACCACTCTGTAACAGACAACAAAACCCACTCACCAGCGTTCTACAGAAGTGGAACATTTCAGTGCTCTTCTTTGCCTTGTCAAATAATCTCTCTTAAACCAATTATCAAACTTTTTGTCCAAGACCTGTAGTACATATAACATTAACAAATGCTCTACATATCAGCACCTACCTTTAATGCATGCAATGTACTTTGCTACCTGCTGTCATATTCTATTTTATTTTATATTATTTTAAAATGCTGCTTGCCCCATCTGCTAAATGGATTTCAAGCTGCACTAATTAATCATACTCCTCAGTTGGAAAAATACCATGGTAGACTCCAAGTTATGAAAGGGTAGAGCTTTCTCACCACTATAAACCTAATGCCCAGCACAGAGCCTGGCACACAGAAGACCCCTTCGCCAATGTTCACCCAGCTGAATGTTTAAACATGAATTGAAGTTCAGAGCAGAGATCACAGACGGATGGCCCAGAGCTCGAATCGAACCCACTGAATTATTTTATTTTGACTGCATAGCGCTTACATTTTTGTTGGGAGGTTGCTAACATCAAAAAATCCAGAGATGGTGGCTGGTTAATAATAACTCATTGTGTCTTTCCAAATTGCTAAAAGAGAGGATTTTAAATGTTCTCATCACAGGGAAATGATAATTATTTGAGGTGTGATGGATACAGTTAATTAGTTGATTGGATCACTCCACAATGTGTACGTGGATCGAAACATCACGCTGTACCCCGGAAATATGTGTAATTATTATTTGTCAATTAAGAATAAAATAAAACTTAAAAAAAGATACTTAGAAGCCAAAAATATACGATAAAACAAAAATCAAAGGAGATTCAAAGAAGTAGCTGGATCCCCATCTTCTGAAATAATCAGATCTGGCAACTCTGGGGTACAGCTGGGTGGAGAGGAGTCCTGGCCCCCTGTGAGGGCAGAGCTGTGGCCCCACCTTCCCAGGTGCAGTCCCCCCACTGCGGCCAGTCCGACCCCAGCCTGTCCCCTTCCCTTGTTTCACTCCAGCTCAATTTACTCGTTTGTTTCCTGCCTGGACCTGTCCTCGGTCTGGTTGAGACCCTTCACGTTAAAAAAGAAACAGGCAAATTCTACAGGCAAACAATGACATTTACAACTCTGCCATCCTCTGTTCCCTGCTAAGATGTTCACAGTGACCTTAAGGCATAATTGCTTGAATGCTTGGAGACATTTGAATTTGAACTTCTTTTTGTTCCCTCTCTTCATCTGCTTGGCTGTGGTTTGAAGACATCCCTGCCATTGTCCTACAACTCTCTTGCCTAAAGACCCTTTTTATGGCCCTTCCAGGAACTCATATTCCTTTCTGGGAATCTTTAGGAGCCAGTTACCTGGAGATGCCGTCTGCTGTGACTTGCCATGAAGCCTGTGGCCCTAGACAGGGTAGGCTGTCTGGGAGCACTGGCTCGAGAGCCAGCCTGCCACTTGCCCGCTCTGTGACATTGGAGCAGGGCCTTTAGCTTCTCTGTGACTCTCATGTGCCAGGCACCGTTCTGAGCATTTTTCTTGTATTAACTCATTAATACAAGAAATTGTATTAATGTGTGCCCTCACCAGAAAATGGGGATCGCATATCGCGCAGGGTTTTGGGAAGATTAACTAAGATAATTCACATGAAGTCCTTTACCATGATGCCCAATAAATATTAGTTGTGGTCATACACTGCTAACACTGGGGTCTTTTGTCAGCCTACTTGTGCACGGGTGCTGTGGCGTGGGGTTCCCCGGGCACATGAGGGGCCGTCAAAGACTGTCACCAGCTCAGGTGGAGGCTGGAGGGGGAGGGCTTGATTGTGTTTCCAGCCCACCCTTTGTGTGCATCATTCCCCAGGGCTCTCTGGTAACCATGGCAACCCAGCTTACAGGTTGCCAAGTTCAAAGCAATATGTTTCCAAGCAAGAAGTTTTGCTGACATCACCCATCCCGATGAGAAGAGAAGAAAGGCTCCTGGGCTCGCGCCACAGTCAGGGCCAGATCAAAGACAGGACAGCCTGAGTTACGGCTCTTTTCTCACAGCTATCTGAGTGATGATGTCCAGGCACAAAGCAAAAAAATTATTATTATTAAAATGACCAGTGTGGTAGCCTTGAACACCACTTACAACATTCATGATGTAGCGAACGGAGCCTGAGCTTGGTGTCCAACATGTTAAGACCCACTCTCCACTCAGCTACTTACTGTGTAACCCTGAGCAGGT
>VSMD01136760.1:0-38498 GCA_008750895.1 Mirza zaza | reverse complement strand
GGACAGGCAGCACATTGTCACCTCCAATCCAAGCCGCCCTCCTGCGGGACGTGGCAAGGGCGTGAGAGGCGGAGCTCACCCCAAACCCACAGCCTGGCATCTCCGGCCTGGTTTGCTGAGAACGTGCCCTTGAGCTTGTTGCAGAAAACGTCACCTTCTAAAGATTGTGCCAGAGAATTCATTGTGTCAAACCTCAGATCCAGTCCTCTGCGGGGCTGCTCCAGGGACTGAAGTGCCACAAAGCAGCCCCGCGTCACCTTCACACATCTCTGCACACAGCCAGCAATGGCAATGAGGACACCCCAGTTCTATGACAAGTCAGACACGGGGGCGGGGTGAGGTACCCAACCCTGCCGGGCATGATGGGAGGAGATGCTTCCAGAAGCGAACTGGTGTGACGAGGTGAAAGAAAGAGGAAAAGGAAGAGCATTCCGGGCAGAGGTAAATGTGCATGCAAAGACTCCTAGAATGTTCTGGAAGCTGCCAGTGTGTCAGAATAACCAGAGCACATGGAAGGACTTCTTAAATGCCACCACCAGTTTCTGACCGGTGGAAACAGGCAGTGCTTGGAAACAGCTATAATTCAAAATCACCCAGTTTATTTTTAATTGATGGAAACTGCCACTCTCTCCTTCCTTTTCCCCCTTGGGCCTGTATGTGAAAATCTTTACCAGCTTGGTCCGAGATGCACACACCTGGCCGCAGCCCCAGTGGGGCAGACTCTTCTGCTTAAGAGATGGACACCCTTGTGCTGCACAGGGGACACGAACACTTATCTGACATTAGCTCACACCCGATGTGGGGTCGCGAATAGGTGTCGCGAGAGAAACCAGAACTGTGGCTCTCAGGATGCTGATGGCAAGTGGGCTCAAAGACTGCAGTGAGATGGGAGGTGCGTATTTGTCGGGAAAGACCATCACTGATACCCAGCGCGGGCTCAGACACCTTCCAGGCACGGGACTGGCAGGGTACCCCACTCTCACCTTCCCAGCTGTGGAATGTTACTTCTCCCAAAGATGGCCTCCTTGCCCTCCACCCCCCGTGCCCCTCTTGCAGTGTCTCCTTACCTCCCTTCTGATCTAGTGCAAGAATCTGTGTCCCCTCCCCTGGGACCTGGGCAGCTCCTGGTGCTGCCTCGCCCGGTTGGGCACAACAGAAGTGGTGCAATGTGACTTCTGAGGCTGGGTCAGAAAAATGCTGTGCTGTCCTGGAACCTCACTCTGGGGACCCAGCCACCATGCTGTGAGGAAGCCCAAGCAGTGCAGCCCATGGACAAACAGGTCCGCATGGAGGGAAACCAAGACCCCTGAACCTCTGCCCAAGCTGACCTAGCTCCCTGATGGCAGCCTGTACCACCTTATCAGCCTGTGAGTGTACCATCTTGAAAGTGGACGCTTCAGGACTCAGTGGAGCTGCCCTAGATGATGCTGTCTCCAGCAGAGATGAGCTGTCTCCTCTGAAGCCTGCAGACTGTGAGCAAAATAAATAATTGTCGCTAAGTTACCAAGTTCTGGGGTGGTTAATTGCACAGTAATAGATAACTGATTTTGATATGAACTTCCCTTTTAACACAATAACATCTCCCATTCTGCATACTCTTCTTACAGTTTGACATCGAGGCTTCTCTGTCAAGTGACAGGATCTATGTTCCCTGTGCTTGAACCTGGGTAGGCTTGTGACCACGGCATAAATGACATTCTATGACTCCCATCGGTAGCTTATGAAAGATGATACACCCTCCCCTTGGTTCTCTGGAGATGCTGATCCTTGGAACCCAGCTGCCATGCTATAAGGAAGCCCAACTAGCCCATGCAAAGAGACCATGGGGAAAGACCACATGGGCGTGTTCCAGCCACCAGCCGAGCTGAGGTCCAGGTCAACAGTCAGCACTAAGTGCCAGACACATGAGTGAAGGTGACTCTAGATCTTTGCTGCCCAATGTGGTAGCCATTAGCTCTATGTGGCCATTTAAGTTTAAATTCATTGAAATTAAATAAAGTTTCAAATTCAGTTCCTCAGTTGCACTAACTATATTCCAAGGGTTCAAACACCACTACCTCGGATAGTGTTGTTCTAGATGCTTCCAGGGCCTTGCTATTGCATCACCTCCAGCTTCTGACACTCTCTGGCTAAAGCCTAGGACATGGTGGGGAGCAGAGACAAGCTGTCCCTAAGGATCTGTGTCTGAATTCCTGACCCACAGCACATGGGAACATAATAAAATGATTGCTTCATGTCTTATAGTTTTGGGACGACTTGTTTTGCAGTCGTCTCTGGAACTCTGCAGGAAGGCATGCACATGGGCTTAGGCACGGCTGCCTGAACATGGCAGTGCCTTGGGGAGGACCCTATTCTCTGCAGCCTCGCATACTATAAAGGAGTTGGAAGGGAGCAGCAATCACTGGGGCAAGGTTATTGCCTGGCTTGTGTGTGAAATATCCTGTTGTCAGACGTCAGCTATCTGGAAAGCTTGTACACTGGCATCATTTCAGCTGGTGGCCTTTGAGCCCTCCCTGCTGAGCACCTAATGGGGGTGGGGCGGGTCATCCAGTGCCCAGGCTGGTTTGTCTCTGCTACATTTAGTCTCCAAGTGATTCCTTTGTGGTGACTTTTAGACAATAATAGGAATATACATTAAATTTCAACTCGGATGAAATAAAAATCACATATATTTTATAAATAGGAAGGCAGCCGCTATGACCAAAGTGTTTCTTGGGCAATAAAAGTGAACATATATGAACACTTTTTCTCTAAGATGCATTCTATTTGGCCATTGGAAAAGCAGTCATTTGGGGTAAAAAGGAGTAAAAAAAAAGTAAAATAAAAAGTGGAGTAACAAAAGCTATCTAGAGACAACTTTACTAGGTAGGCGATAAAGTTCAGGTCTAGGATAGCCGTCTTTTTGGCAGCTATTTTCTCCTTTGTTAATGATTCCTGCCCACCTAGAAGGTACAGTGACCTGGAGAAGACGGGGTGTCTAAATATGGTGGCCATGAAGCCCTTGGGACGTTCTCCGGTGTCAGAAAGAACAAGTCGCAGGACCACTGGGATGGAAGGAGTGACCGGGCCCAGGACAATGGTGGTCTTTCCACTGCTTGTCCTTTACAGTCGTCTCGAACCCTGGCCCAAGCTCGTAGAGCCCAAACGTGAAGCAATAAACAGCCTGTGTTTCATGTATGTTTAATTCCTGGACTTGGTAAAGAAGGAATCAAACATGCAAGTACCGCTGAATACGTAGTCGTTCTCTGAACACCACAGGTTTTAACTGTGCGGTTCTACGTATGCATGGATTTTTTTTTTCCCCAATAAATATACTGGAAATTTTTTTGGAGATTTGTAGTAATTTGAAAACTTTTGCCTAGTCTAGAAGTGCTGAAAAAATTAAGAAAAAGTTAGGTTTGTCATGAATGCACAAAATATGTATAGATACAAATCTATTTACGTGTTAATTGGCTTAATGTCATGGGTAAGGCTTCCGGTCAACAGTAGGATATAAGTGGTTAAGTTCTGGGGAAGTCAAAAGTTATACACAGATTTTCAACTAAACAAGGGGTCAGTACCCCTAACCCTTGAGATGTTCAAGGGTCAGCTATATATATATGTGTATGTACACACACACATATAATACAAATATGTGTATATATCACAAATTTTGAATACATACTTTGATATATAAATTATATTATTGATATTATTTAATCAATATATTTAATTTATAAGAATATGTTATATATTATACAGTATAAACAATAATTTATATTAATTTAATATATAATTGATAAAATATATTAAATTATTAAATACTATGTAAATGTATATGATATATATCAAAGTGTAGATATATGATATATTGTCAAAGTGTATATAAAATTGTCAAAGTATATATATATATGTTTTATATGTATACACACACTCTGAAACAATTTAAATAAACATTTCATAAATCTTTGAGCTTACAATTTTCTTTAGCAAAGGGACCCTCAAACAGGCCCAGGGCCTTTTTTTGCCAATAAAGTTTTATTGGGACACGGCCATGTGCACTTGTTTACGTGCCATCTATGGCGGCCTCTGAGCCGCAAAGGCAGAGCTGAGCCATCAGGAGGGAACCTCAAGGCTCACGGAGCCAAACGTATTTACTCCCTGGCCTTTACAAAGCACTTTGCTGCCCCTGCTTTAGGATATGGTCACATACTAGTTTTACACAATGAGTGTGTCTCTCATTTCACACCAAGTGACGGGCACCCCAGAAGCTGGTGTGTGCGAGACACATTCAGGGTCTCCTTACGGCTGTGTGTCAGTGACTCGAACCCCGGCTGGGAAAACCCACACTGAAGATCACATAATGTGTCCTGCCTTGCTTGCAGGATTTAGGTGAACCTAAGAGTTCTTTCTTCTCGGACGTGGGTTGTGCAGTAAGCGAAGTAATCTTCCCCTCACACTTGGAGCCCCTGGTCCTGCAAAAGGGGATGGGGGCAATTGACCTTTGACCCGGCTTCCAATTTCCATTAAGCACCTCAGTGAGGCAGAGAGCAAATGTGTTTTTCAGCCAGAGCTCAGCTTTACACTCAAGGATAAAGCAGTGGCAGAGGACCTGGAAAACTTGGGACATGCAGGAGCGAGTATTCATAGAAATACTGCAGGATTGACTGTCCCTGTGTTTCCCCCCCAGACTTATTCAGAAAATCAATGACTGCAAAATGACTTAGATGCTGCCCCAATGGGTGCATTTATTTAGGATATTCCTCCTCCACCTCTTCCTCTCCTTCCTTCTTTCTCCCCACAATTCTCAAACCAGGTTTGGCAAAGGAAACAAAAGAATCTTTCATTCAACTGGACAAGCTGGGCTGGGCACAGCGAGGTACAGGTGCCTGTCCAGGTTCCCGGGATGCAAAGGCCACCCCTGGTCTCCTGAAGCTGAGGCTCCAGGCCCTGTCACACCTCTCTCCCTCTGGCGTTAGCCCCAGACCCTATATTGCAACTCGATAGGCTCTTACGAGCATAAAATACCCAGCGCAGAATGTCTCCTTCAGAACTTATAAAGAAGGTCAGACAAGAAAATAAACTAGGACGGTAGAGATAATGTATTCATTTATTAATATTTCTTCCTTTCTTTCTTGGTTAATCCATGTTTGTTGCAGAAAAATCAAACAATAAACTCAACAGAAAGATAAAAAAAGGAAAGTTGCCCACAATCCCATCCTCTGGCAGAGAGCCCACTGTGAACATCTGAAAGTTTTTTCTTCTGTTCATTTCTATGCAAATGTGTGTGCAGTTTTTACAAAACTAGGATTACACTGTACATATGGTTCTGTGATCTGTTTTTCTCACTTAAAATCTATCCTATTTTCCACGTAATTTTATTATAATTCAAACGAACTTTCTAACCTGAGTTGAAGAAAACAGGTTGAATAATCAATGCTGTGGGAGTTATTTGCTTATTGAAATTTTTGAAGTTGTAACTTTTTTTTTTCTTTTAGAGACAGGGTCTTGCTCTGTCACCCAGGATGGAGTTCAGTGGTGCAATCATAGTTCACTGCAGCCTCAAACTCCTGGGCTCAAGTGACCTTCCCATCTCAGCCTCCTCAGTAGCTGGGACTACAGGTGTGTACTCCCACACCCAGCTAATTTTCTTTCTTCTTCTTCTTTTTTGTTTTTGTTTTTTGGTGGAGATGGAGTCAAGCTACGTTGCCCAGGCTGGTCTCAAACTCCTGGCCTCAAGCAATTCTCCCACCTCGGCCTCCCCAAGTTTTAGGGTTACAGGTGTGAGCCACCATGCCTGGCCGGAAGTTGTAGCTTTTTATGCAAGAGGCACTGGATACATAAATGTATTACGTGAAGGTATCATTAATTAAAGGATTTAAATAGGTTCAGCAAGAAAAAGAACTGACAATATTCGTCTCTAAAGGATGTTATCTCTGTGGCTGGGCCATTTCTAACCAACACTTTGAAATGTGAACCAAGAACCATAGATGTAGCTGATGGAAGCAAAAAGCAGTTTATTTATAATAAATATTGTCTCCAGGGCCTCTTTATTAAAATTTAGGAAATTCTGGCTGGCTTTCACGGGGTTAAGGTCTTAGCGTTTGGGGGTTGGGGTAGTATATAGCAATAGTTAGTGGCTGCCATGGACCGAATGTTTAGGTCCACCAAAATTCATTTTTTCGAAGCTCCAATCCCCAACGTGACAGTATTTGGAGATGGAGCCTGTGGGAGGTAATTAGGTCATGAGGGTGGAGCCATCATGAATGCCATTAGTGTCCTTATGGGAAGTGCTCTCTCCCCCCAGCCCCCTGCCACTAAGTGAGGACACAGCAAGGAGGCATCGTCTTCAAACCAGGAAGAGAGTCCTCACCAGGACCTGACCATGCTGTCACCCCAATGCCAGGCTTCTAGTCTCCGGCACTGTGAGAATTACTTACAGTTGTTGAAGCCATCTGGTCTGTAATATTTTTGTTTAACTGCACTAAGGCAGTGGTAAAGGAAGAGGCTAGATGGGGAGAAAGGACCTACGTGGGTTTGTACCTTACATCTGAGCATGCTGGGTGTGTGCCGCTTGGCCCCGCAGCTCGGGGGGTGCCCAGACCTCCCTTCGGTTTCTGTGATTTATAAGGGCTCACAGAACTCAGGACAGATGTTGTCCTCACAGTTACAGTTTATTACGTCAGAAGGACACAGGCTGAAATCAGCAAAGGGAAACGGCTCGCAAGGCAGGTCCAGGATAGACCTGGCACAAGTCCCCTACCGAGGAGTCACACAGACAGCACCTACTCCTCCGTGCAACTGTGTATGACAACACGCCTGGAGTATGGCCAGACAGGGACGCTCGCCGGAGCCTCGGTGTCCAGAGCTTTTACTGGGGCTCAGATACATAGACACAGCCAACCACTTGTGCGGCTGAACTCGGTCTCCAGCCAGAGGTCAAGCCAATATCGTGCGACCCAACGCCTTCACTGTCAATCACATTGCTAGACTACGTGGCATGACCGAAGACCGCCAGGTAAGCAAAGACATTCTTACCAGACAGGACGTTCCAAGGGCTTAGAGGCTACCTCCCAGGAGCCAGTTAAAGGCCCGACCTTTAATGTGCAGGGTTTGGACATCCAAGACCTGCTGAGTTAACCCCTCACTGCACAGGTCCCCTTCCCCAGTGGCCACTCATTCATCAACTGTGGTTTAAACTTCTCCTGTGTCATCCCTGCTGCTGGCCTGAAGCTTGGCCTGGAGCTGAGATGGTAGATGAAGAGTGTCTTTATGGAGTTTCCTTCCCTCCCAGTGCCTCTCTCATCTTGCTCCGAGTGTGAGAAACTGAGAAAGGATTTATTTATGGCAGAAGATGCTGCTGCTCTTCCTGATGTGCTGATAGCCAAAGAATAGATAGGAAAACAAACAAACCACCACCACCACCAAAGGAAGGCTAGCTAAATGCAACTGGAAAATCTTGGATTATGATCAAAGTATAAATAGCTGCTCAGGATCTAATGGAACCCTGTCGAACTGGTGCTGTTTAAGTTCCCTAGGAACTTGCATGACTTAATGGGTACAAATATAGGCTAATAATGCAATGAAAGTTCAGTTAATGTGAAGGAATTATGATGATGGTTTTGGGGAATATGATTTCATTTTCCTCAGGATATTATTCATACTTGAGTATTACAGTGGTTCAGATCATACTGGGGTTTCTGTAAAAAGTGCTACTAATTAACCATCACAAATACCTTCTTCCCAAGGTAGCTTGAAGAGTTATGCTTGACAAATATCCTCAAAATGAAGAAAGAATCCAAACACACACACACACACACACACACACACACACCCTTTCCTAAGCCGTACACATGGGCCTACGGCATTAACCACTCAGCACCAGACTTTTTTTTAAAGCACCTGGTAAGCAATGCACACATAAACAGGTGGCCAACCTCACTGGTAATCATGGAAATGCAAGCGAAAGGCACACTTACCCGGTGGGCAACACAGAGAAAGGCTGACTCGAGGACACACTGGTGAGAGCGTGAATCAGGAGGAAGACTCACCTACTGCCGGAGGTGGTGACCGTCAACACGATGACCTTGGGAAGTGATTGACACTATCTGGTGCAGCCGATAACACCCACGCCCTATCAGTTAGCAATCCCACCCAGGTGCAGATCCCAGAGAAAACCGTGTACTTAGGATTGCAAAGACTTGTCTGAAAACACTCACGGCAGTGTTGTTTGTAATGGCAAAATGATGGCGGTAACGAGCCCTCTGTCACCAGGAGCCTGGGCAAATGCACCGTGGTGCAGCCACACGACCGAATCCCACCTGGTGGTGCCGGTGGGTGCAGACCCCAAAGCTTCCGACTGCTAACACTTGTGGCTTTGGGATTGCGGGGTTTACTCTAGTCACGGGAGACAGATCAACCTCTGCCTGAAGCCCCCAGCCAGAGCAGTCTTCAGATAACGACCGGTGGAAGCCGGGGAGGAATAACCCCAGCTCCGCCACTCCTCCGAGCCCCGTCCTCTGTGGTCTCCACGCCACGCGCAGGACTGGCTGCTTTCCCTGCACTTCTGATCTCCCTCTGCCTTCTCCAGTCGCCCTGAACATAAACCTGGGCTCGCGAGTCTTTGCCTCCGAGTTGGCTTTTGGGGAAACCGAGGCCAAGGCCTGCCTGGCAAGAATGTCTCTTTGGGAACATTCCAGCGATCCGTGGGAAAGGCCCCTGCAGGGTTGCCGTCCCTCCAGGAACAACAAGAAGAACTGTCTCTTTGATTAACTCGGTTCTCTCAGCTGGCTCCACTCTGCCCTCCTCTTTGTAGTAGCTTAAGGGAGGACGAGGAAGGTTCCAACCCTGGGAGATGGTCTCCCTGTCTCTGAAGCTGCGGGCTGACGCCCACGCTGCTGTCGTCGCTTCCCCGACAGCTCGACAGCTCGTCAGACTCACTCATCCCGCTCTGCCCAAGCGAGAGGAAAGTTCCCCCAAAAGCCCCTGTTAGCTCCCCGCAGGTCCTGCTGCTCACGCACTTGTGTGCTGCAGCTAACTGGGTTGTTTCTAAACAGAAACACGTGGTTTTGCAAAAACACACTTTATCTTTTGATAAAGAACCTCTTTACATACTTGTCTTCTCAAATGATCGCATTTGAGAAGGTCGTGCTATGCCACAGGTTAGGGAGGGGTGTCCAATAACGGATGGATGATTGATTTTCGAATTAAAACTGCACACAAATGGCCTACTGCGAGCACCTGAAGACAGATGGGATAGATGCCACGTTTGTAATCTGCTTCGGGTGGTAAGGAGGAGTCGGATGGATTAGAATGAATATGAAGCAAAATAAAAACTAGTAACTCTAATTCTGTTTACAGCAAAAGCTATAATCATTCTAGCTTGAAATAGGTCACTTCAACTGCAAGGAAGACAAGTCCTAAAAAAGGATTTTGAGGCTCAAAACTAGGATTCCATGAGGTTAAACGTTGGAATGTTCCATATCTTTTTATGTTGCCTTAAATCTCTTCTGGAACATGAAGGGTTATAAATGGGTTATAAGCATTTAATTTTTTTTGGTCCAAACAAGGAAAATTTTGAAGTTGAAATGAGATGCTAAAATATAAATAATTATAAAAATATTTATATTGGCTGACAAATTGGTTTCATTCTGTTCATGGACCTATAAAATAGTTCTTTCAAAACCTGTCTTCAAAAAATAAATATATTTAAAAACCAAAATCTATATGCAATAAAGGAAAAATCATTTTATATTTTTTATATTAACTATCTGACACTAGGTACTAGCATAAGAAGAATAATTATTCTTGGTGGTGGTTCACATATTTCTCTGTTTCTTGGCTATATATACTCCTAATACATGTCACTGGTATTTTTCTGAAAAATGAAGCTTTTCAATATTGTGCTATGTTACTTTTCATAAAACTGCCTGCAGTCTTCTTCAAAGTGGCTTTTATGGTTAATGAATTTGAAGATGTGACACCTTCAATTGATTCTTTTCAGTCAGTCATAATATTTTAAATTATAAAAATACTTCTCTCTACAGATGCTGAGGTATCTGGTAAGTTCCCAGCAATTCTGATAAATAGAGGTTATTATCAATTTTATTATTTTTGTGTTAAAATGTGTAAATATTTCAGTCCAAATTTTTATAGATTCTGTTTTTTTGCTTCTGTTCAGAATACCTTCTGTTGACAAATATTCTTACGAGTCAAAATTCATGAAATAATTTTCTTTTATTTATGATTCTTTTGAGTGTTTTGCTAATCAGAGATGCTGGGAAACTGTAGGTGCTGGGTATCAATTTATCAAATTATAAATAGGAGTTACATCAAAAGATTTTTCCTGCACATCTAGATATCATCAAACACAATTTTAGAAGTTTAAAATTAAATCGTGTACGTGGTTTGAGCTCACATCAATTAAGTTGTTTACTTTCAGGCTTGCTTTTGTGGGGACAAATTTCAATACCTTCCTGATTGCAGACTTTATTTCCAATAATTACATTTTGCTAAGCATTGAAGATCTTTTGGTACTCCATGATTACGTTAATTAAAAATTTCCAACTGATTTTAAAAAAATAATGCATCCAAAATTTGGAAGACTCATTTACCACCCCCCCAAAAAAAGTCACTATCATTGTAGGATACTTAATTTCAATAGTGTTCTATTTAAAAACGTTCAAAGGCTCAAACATTTCTAAAATGCATTGATGAGAAGCAAAGAGAAAAAGCATTCATGTTTTAAAAATTTACCATCAACATCATTTAAATAATTTTGTAGTTTAGTCACTCTTTGTATAAATAAAATATTTATAAATAGTGGCAGGCACAGCTTCTGTTTCTATTGGGAGGACGTTGCTGCATATTTGGAAATGATTGTGTGTGCAGCACAACTAGTCCAAGCACACTTTTTGTTCCATAGATTTTATAATTTAGTAAGGAAGATGTTTTTACCTTGACACTGTGCTCCATGAAGATTTGTATTGTTTTATCTTCAATGTTGAAATTAACTGAGTTTTCAATAGCATTCATGGTAGTGTTGGATGAACGTTCAAGGGCTTTACTTTGATAATATGAATTGGATGAAAAAATTCAAACCGTAATCGGTGTTATCTGATTTTTTATTCGAAACATCTCACGACCTGGACACAAACTGGCACCATTTAACTGTGAAATTCTTCTGCTAACGAAGTCAATGCATAATAAAAGGAAGCCACTCGCTTCACTTTTTGTGCATGTGCAAGAAAACTCGGGAGTGGAAATGAGCAACATTAATTCAGAAGAATGGTCTTTGGATCTAAAGGAAAAGTCATGTTTTGCGGAACACTATGTCAATGTACCTTCCACAGCTACACGTGTTAAATTGTCATCATTGGGCACAGACTTCTTAAAATGACAATTAACCTCTTGCAGTAGACACTGAAACTTCTTCTGCAGGTTTTTATTCCTGTGATTTTCATGTGAGGTGTGCTGTCACCCCAGCCCCCAAGGTAAGGTACGTCACCATGTATTTTGTGTAATTAGGTATTTGTCATCAACTTTCTTGAGAAATGGAAATTCAGTACTTAATTTTTATTAAACAGGCACTTTGCTTTTTTCTTTTTTAGTTTATTACTACCTTAAGGGTTTGTTGCAAAATAAAAAACCAAACCATAAAATTCATAACTAGTTGTAGATTTGCTCCATGCAATAAGCATTTATACGACTATAGTAAGAGAGTTCAGACTAGTCTAACAGACTCTATATAGAGCATTGCCCACATAAACTTCACATGCACCTATGTATATTTTCCTGTGTTTCTCACTGACCCGAACAACTGGTGGTCCGGTGGGTGCGTGCCTCTTACAGGGCAAAGCACAGGCCATGCCTAGCTGGCCTCCCAGGCCTGGGCAGGAGCAGGAGGTTCCTCCGCACCTCCTCCCAGGACCAGATGGGGGGGCTGTGCCCAGCCTTTTTGTCCAAGTTCATTTTATCCGCCAGCTCGATTTTACCGGTAAGTCCTCTACTGCTCTCCTTGAAAGGGAAGGATCAGTTCATGTTGTTAATGATTGGGAAACAAGGGACAGAGCATGGATTATCAGCTCTCAGATTTAACCATGTGTGATAGTGAGAATTCCATTCCCTTCACATGTGTCTCACACATGACTAGACAAGATGATGGCAGAAGCTTCCAGGACACAAAGTGGAGGTCCGTCTGGCGGTATTCTGTGTGCAACACCGTGTGGTTTAGAAATGAGACAAATGCTAACCTGGGACAACAGGAGCCAATGGACACTGTCTCAGGTGTACCAAGGTTGGTCACCCTAAAGATGATAGACAGAGAGACAGGTAGATGGTGAGTAGATACCTGTAGACAGACAAATAGGTAAGTAGATAAATGATAGATTATAGGTAGATAGATGGTAGATAAGTAGGTAGGTAGGAAGACAGAGCATACAATAATTTGCTAATTGTTCATTTTAGAGCCATATGCTTAAGTGACCACTAAGGTGGGAAATTTGCCATTTTGTGAAATGTTATGCACAAGTCTGGTTTCACCATGTCTACTGCAGGAACTCATCGTTAATCTCTGTGAGTCTCAGCTTCCTCATTTTTAAAATGAAGAGCAAAAGCACCTGCAGCTCATAATACAAAGATATGATATCAAATAAGCTGATGTCTGTGAGCATGCTTTGAAAAACGTGAACTAAAAGCACTCCCTTTTCATCAGAAAAGGATCTCCAGTGTAACATCTCAGCTCTTCCAAACGGATTCTACCTTTCTGCCGGTTCTACCCCGGGCAGAAAAATACATTATTTCTCATTCTGGCGAGATGAAAGCCATGAATGAAGTAGACATGACATATAAATATGTATATTCTCATACAGATTTCCTTTCCTTCCAACTAAAAGATTTTTAATTTAAAAATGTTTTTATCAAAGTTTATGTACACATAATTTAAACATCAAGTGTTATCACAAGGTTTATCATGAAAATCACTGTTCCCTAACCCCGAGTCCTACTTCTCATGGATAACCACTTCTAACTTTTTTTTATTATGGGAAAAAAAATATATATCACTTATTTTAAAAATAATTTTAAATGCACAGTTCAGTGGCATTAAGCACAGTCACTGTATTGTGCAGCCATCGCCACCATCCACGTCCAGAATTCTTTCGTCTCCCCAAACTGCAACTGCAGACGCACTAAATAATGACTCCCCGCCCCCTCCCCAACCCCCGGCAACCACCCTTCCACTGTCTGTGTCTACGATGTTGACTGCTCTAGGGCCCTCATGTAAGGGGAATCATATAGTATTTGCTTTTTTTTATGTGTGGCTTATTTCACTGAGCGTAATGTCCTCAAGTTTCGTCCAAGTTGGAGCAGGTGTCAGTTTCCCTCTTCGTTAGGCTGAACAGTTCCCCACAGCATGCAGGGACCCCACTGCTGCCCGCTCATCTGTGGACGGACACTCGGGCCCCTCCCGCCTTTGGCTCCTGTGCACGATGCCGGGCGTGCAAAGATCCATTGGGAGCCCCTGCTTCTCTTCTGTGTTTATGCCCAGAACCACTTTTAACTTTTGGCTGTTGTTTTATTTTATTTTTTTGGACTTCCAACACTCTAAAAAACATGCTGACCCAGCTATGCTTTTATGTTTAAATCTGCGTGAGGGCTCTGCCCTGTCAGATGCAGACGTTGCTCTCCTCCCCGCACAGCCACGCTTCCTCACAGCCTCCCGGTGTCTGGAGTTGAACCAGTACGTGGGGTTCACGTTAGCAGGTGTTCGCCGCAGAGCTACGTACACAGCACATGCCCCCACTCCCCTGATCTTTCCACGATGAAGGTTCCTGCCAGGGAGCCCTTTGCCCCCAGGGCCATGGTGCCCCAGGGACGCTGCTGCACCCGACTGTCCCTTCCTCCCCCAGGGCGGAAACTGTGGCTAGTCTCTGGTGTCAGCTCCTTGTGTTGTCATCACAACAAACAAAAAAACCTCTATACGTCGTCGGCCCCCCACGAGCAGCTCTTTATTTGAGCCGTCTGCAGCCCATCTGATAAACTATGTCTCCCTCGCTCCCGGTGCGACCCCTTGTGCTGTGGGAGCACCCTGTGGCAGGTGTGCGAAGAAAGGCATGCGTGAGAATCACATGTTTCTGAGTCCACGTGTGTCTGGTGGTATCTTTTTTTCTAAACTCCCACTAGATTGATAGTTTTCCGTGGTAAAGAATCCTGAACCGAAAATCATTTTAAACACTCTTTAATTGCCCTCTAAGCCCCAGTATCGTTGGGAGGGAAGATGCCACCAAGATTCCCAGCTCTGTGTCGGGGACCTGGTTTTGTCTGTTCTGCTTTCCTTCTGGGAGCTTGTAGGGTCTGGTCTGGATGCGCAGGGGTCTGGGCTAATAGGATAGTGAGTGAGTTGGGGTTTTTCTCCGTTGCTAGAAAGGCTCACGGATCACTTCTTTAATCATATTTCCCTTTCCCTTTTCTCAGTTCTTCCTTTGGGAAATTCCTGTGAGCCAGATGTCAATCTCTTATGTGGATTCTCTGTTTCTTATATGTTTTTAGGTCATGGTACCAGAAATGTCCAGCTTCCACGGGTAAATTAGTGCATAAAAAAAGCTGTTTTACTGGAGTATTACAAGAGAAACCCTATTCCATGGCAAAAAATGGATCGAAACAAGATAAAAAGTGCAAAATAAAAATGAGCTAGCAAGAAATACTTCTAACAATGCTCGTTTTATTTGTTTATCACCTCTCTCTCCACCCTCCCACTAGCATATGCTGGGGAGGAAGGGCTTGACTTTGTTCTCCACTGTGTCCTCAGTGCCTGGAATGCTGCCCGGCACGTAGTGGGTACAAAAGTGACGCCATATTTTTCCAGAGAATAAAGTCCTTCCTGTCATCTGTCAGGGAGGGGTGGGGAAAGGGCAGATGGCCTGTGGTCCCATCACAGGGTCCCTTAATATTGAGCTGAGCCCCCTGTTTTCAGCTCCCATCTCCCACCGTGCCCTACTGGGGGACCAACAGCCCCGTTGCTCTTGGATTCTGTGGGACAAACTGCCTCTGTCCCCTCTGCTTCTTTCTCCCAAAGCCGTCCCAGGCCCGGCCTCCTCCTGCACCCGCAAGGCCGACCACCCCTCAAATCTCGCCCGAATCCGATGCTCGGAGCTCACAGCGTTGCTCCTTGGGTGGCCTCTGAAGGGACAATCCGTTATCGCGAGCAGAGCCAGGTGGGGGTCAGTTAGGGGTCGCTGAGGGACTGGCAGGCTCAGGACGCACAAATCTAAGCGGAAACTTGCAAGTTGCTCCAGATGGGGGAAGGCGGCATACGGTCGTGGATTAGAACATCTCGAGGCTGCGACTGCTCCGCCCGGACCCTGTCCTGCCAGAGGAGGAAGCGCATTTTCAGGAAGGATGAGTGACTTGGAGGAGTGATTCAGTGCAGCTGTCAGGAAAATCCAATGAGGACCCGCCTGGGGCCACCGCGTGCCATCACGGCGCCCGGTAACCAGGCAGGATGAATGCAGTCGCTGGGCGTCTGACACAGCCGGACCTGCGGGAGCCCAAACTGCCGCCTCTGTCTGCATCTCCCCCCTCCCTTAGAGACTCTCACAAGAACTGTCCTCGTCAACGGTGCTTTGGTGCACTGTCATTATTTTGCATTTCTCAGTGACACAGGTGAGTGGCCAGGCAGATACTGCTTTGTTTGTTTAACAGTTGAACACCGCTTTGGGGAGGCAGCGAGTGGCTGCGACTCAGCAGCCGGCGATGGCCTCACCCTTACGCACGGCCCCAGTGGGTGTGCAGAACCCTCCAGCTCCGGACACCTGAGCAAAACGATGCCCCCGATCTGCTCTTTTGCCCTCTGGTCTCCGGTAGCAACCGTTGCTACCTCTCAGTCTATGTCTTGAGCTGATGCCATCTGCATTTCTAAAAAGTAACTCTTTCTCAAGAGACGGGACGGGGCAGAGAAAATGGACTCGGGGAGGCCAGTGAAGCTCTGACGCTCCAAGGACAGAGGGCGTCTTGGCTGCATCACCGGCATCTGAGAGGACAGAGACAGAGCCCTTCTGTGGACAGTAGAGAGGACTGAGCTGGGGTGGGAGGATGGGGGAAAACATCAAGGCTCAGGCACTTCAGAGCAGAGAGGGCATCCTCGTCTTCCCAGCAGAGCACAGCGTCTTCTGGAACCCCTGCGGAACATAAATTGCCAGCCTGGCAGACCAAGGGCAACACTGGTCAAGCAAGGAAGACGTTCCCTGCAGGGATTTTTGGCATCCCTGAGGCTCCCTCATCTGTTGTCTCCTCCGCGTCGTCTTCCAGTGGGATCTTCTGCTATTTCTGCATCTGCTGCTTCTCTTCAGCTCATCCCGAGACGTGGTGTTCCCCAGGGTTCAAGGCTTGCATCTCTCTTCTTCCTGCTGTAGTTGTTTCTTAACTGTTCTGAGGTCACTGGACATCCTACAAAAAAGAAAAAAGAAAAAATTTGGAGTTGAGATACTCGTTGGCGAGAACAGGTTGCACAGCGTGGAACAAGTTTCCTTCCGGACATCTCAACCTGCACGACAAACTCCAAATCCCCCCGTAGACCGTATCAAGGGGTCGTTCCCTAATAGCTGCTTAGACAAACTGCCAATGTCCCCTCAGCCATTCTGACGGCACCGAATGTCCCTTCCTCTGGATGTCCCCAAAGAACGGACTCTCCTCTGGAGCCTCTGGAGGAAGCATGGTCCCACCAACAGTTCGATTTCGGACTTCTGGGCTCCAGAACCGTGAGAGAAGAATTCTGTGTTATTTTAAGCCACCCAGTTTGTGTTAATCCACTACAGCAGCCACAGGAGATGAATACAAGCCCAGATCTCAAGATTGCACATGACGACCCTTGACCCCTCTTCCAGACATGACGAAGACTCGGTTGAGGTGGGACCACCCACCTGCAATGGGTGAGAACTCAGCTCTGTCGGGTCAGTAGGTTGTTCTGGTCGTCTCCTGGGAGTCGACATCAGTAACGTTCTTCACTCGTCTCAGACCTTCCTGTTAACCACCATGTTGTATGGCCGCTCGAAGCTCTAGAAGAGGAAACCAATTGTGGTATAAAGATATATACCTATTCGTACATACCTATGTCTCATATATGTGTGTGTATGTGTATATATGAGAGGGAGACAGACAGAGAACCTGTGTGTGTGAGTGTATAAGTGTGTGCACAAGTTCTGCCCGGAAAGTATCCAGCCATTATGACTATAACTAGAACGCTTTGTGGGACATGGATGTAACCTGGCAGCCAAGGCAAGTGGATTGGGATGGACGTGTGTGACCAATGACACCTTCACTGTACTAGTCAGCAATGAATCTGCATCAAATTTTGCATTAAGCTTGAACATACCTCCGGGGAAGCTATTGGGATGACTCAGGGTTTTGGGGGTGATGCAATGAGTGCAGCACAAATACAGGTGTGGCACAAACGCTTCAAAGATGGTCAAGAATCTGTTGAAAGTGATCCATGTTCTGGGAGGCCTGCACTAAGCTGAACACCCAAGGATGTTGAATGTGTGCAGGTTAGGAGACGCTGGGAGAACTGTGTGAGGTCCCAATGTGCCTCCTTTGAAGGGGACTGAGGTGTCATTGTCCTATGTACAATGATTCTTGTATCTCCTTCAACAGTGTCTCTATTTTTCATATTATGTGGCTGGATACTTTCCAGATGGACTATATATATGTATATATAGTAAAATATATATGTAAGGGAGAGAGAGAACCTCTGGGCCACACTGAGATAATTCTCCTCCTCATAATGGTTCTATTCTTGGATGACATTGCATTTGTCCTGAGGCATCTTGGTCTCGAAACTTGATGAATTCATTCATCTGTCCGTTCTTTACTCATTTACTGGGTTTTTTGTTTGTTTGTTTGTTTACATACTATTTTTCCAGGGCCCTTGGGAACTAGAGGTAGTATAGAAAAAAAAATAGTAGCTAGCTTGTAGAGTGGAGAATGCTTAAATAAAACAGATCAAGCGGGAAGAACGTACACATCTAAAATGTGTATCATGGACGCGTAATGGCCGGCTACCGTATTAGTATTGACGCGTTATTCAGGATGGAGCCAGTTCCTGCTAACAGCAGTTATTCCAAACAATGGAAGCATCACGGCATGTTTAAAAATACATAGAGAGAGAAGAAAACTCACATTTAATAACGCTGAGCGTGGGTGCGTAAAGACCTGCTATTGTGTCAGGATCGATAAAGTCAACAGGGCGTTTAAATGTTACGAAATAGTCCTGCTTTCACGAATTCCGGTTTTCAGTTGGAGTGTGCGCTGTAACTTGAGGACTGGGATATAGGATGAGGCCCAGTTAACTGTGAAAACTCTCCATCTCGTCAAGAAACACCCGTGTGACACAAAGCGGAAAGTCAGATACTGCATTACCTGTGACCTTGGGCGAGTCTCGTCACCTCTCTCTAAATCTATTTCCTCACCTGTAAGGTAGGGAGGGTGATTATTTAGTGAGGAGTAAATGAGGTCACCTATGTTTTGGGGTGATATGGTGAAGAATTACCTGACACATTCCCTTTTCTTCCTCTGTTAGTTCCTGAATGTCGTCCCTTTTAACATGAGGCCAACGTGGTCAAGCCCCCGTTCCCTGGACTGCTCCAAGGTCACCTGCAGGTGATTCCCAGACACACCAGCCACTGCCTGTCTCTCTGCCTGAGCTCACCCCTGGTTGTGCAGGAATGTCCCTGGTCTGTGCACACAGACCAGGCTGGAAGCACTGAGGAGTTCATGCCCCAGGGAGGACCCTCACCGAACGCACAAAGGGACCAATGGCTAAATGCCCCCGCTCCCGTGCTCCCTGGGAGGGGGGATGTCCTGAGTGTTCTGCACAGCCTCCCACAGAGTTTTCAGTGGGAGCACAGCCACTGCCTGTAGTGAACTTTTACGTTAACACAAATGACAACTCAAGACAGGGATAACAATAAATACCTTTCCGGGTGGTTGTCCCTATAACTTGAAGAGACTCGCAGGGAGGGCTTGCAGGCAAAAGTTCCATGACTCTGAAAAATCTCATTCAGGGGACCTTCATACAAAGCCAGGCTTAGTTATGGATTATTTAACTGAATGTGGTGTTTCTTTTCCTTTCCCTTTTTGGCTCAAACCACACCATGTGCCTTACATTTCTTTTACTTGGAAAAGATACTACACACACATGGGATAACAAGTTGATGCATAAACAGGAAGAGCTCGAGACACAATTTCCAAGATGTTCAAGTAAAATCCTTTCTTTCTTTCTTTGGTGGTTCCTCTTCTGGAGAAACAGCTTGCACACGGATGATTTTAGAGAAAGCTTTGCAAAATGCTTTAAAAAGTCATAAAAACATTTGGACACCCAGGATACCTAATGATGAGGGGAATTATCTTGGGGAGGGAAGAAGCAACCCCCAACCATCTGTTTGTACAGGGGCTTGGCCACTGTGGGATTTCTAAGGTCTATTTCAGCTCTAGAGTTCTCTCATGAAGGAATACAAGTTCTCCTCTAGATACATACACAACAACAGCAAAACTCAAACACCTGTGCACTTTGAGATGCAAGTCTGAAGATGGTGGATGAAGTTGGCATTTCTCTACGTGCATCTAAAAGCAACAAGAAGTCCAGAAGCAGGCAGTTCCCTGTGTTGCGACAGCCATTCAGCGAGGTCATGGCTGTGGGTTCTTACCTCTGCTGTTCTGTTGACTTTTCCAACAGTCTCACAAATTGGCCACCAGGGCCAGAGATGTCAAATGTGTGTTTAAAGGAAGAATAAAGAGAGGCCAGGTCCATCTTTTGTGTTTAGCAGGAAAAACAAGAACTTCACCAGAAACTTATGACAGAATTCTGCTTGCATGTCATTGGCAGGAACTGCGTCCCACAGCAAATCCTAGCTGCAAGGGAGCCGGGGAAATGGAGGATTTTCCAGCCTCCGCAGTGGAGGCAGAGGTGGAATGACTCAGGAATGTCTGTTGACTTAACTTATAGGCTACGTCTGTCCTAGCTTGATTCTCAGGGAAGCCAATAAACGTTCCAGGCCTGCTTTCTCTACCTTAGCTATCCCAGCATGGAGCAAGGAAGCAAGGAACTCACACATTTCCCCCACTGGAAATTGGGTTTAATTCATTTTGGGGCTATTTCTGAATTTCCTGAAATGGCTGGGCCGGCCATTCCATCACTTCTACTGCCCAGAAAAGCTCCTTCTGGGTACAGGGCCCTGGCCTCTCTTGCTGAGATCACTTGGAGTGTGCGAGTGTCTTCTACACACTTACCGCCTGCTGGGCCTGGACACTCTTTCAGACTCTTCAGAACTTTCAGGCAGGAATTCCTCCCAACATTTGCTTCCATCTGGTTCTGTAGGAGAAAGAATATTCTATGTTTAAGGTTTGTTCCAGAGCAGTTTCAACGTCATTTTCATGGATAAGGCTTTAAGATTAAATCAGCATTTCCCGACCAGTTTCCATAAACCAACAGGGGATCAAATATATGACCTGGGGGCAGAAATGGCTAAAAATGAACCTAGCGCATATTTTCTTTCCAGTAAAAAAATATCCTTATTAAGCTTGTTATTTTAATATTTTTATTACTTAAATTAGAGCCCTTTGAAAGCCTCCACATGCATATTGAGTGAGCCCATCCCTGGCTGTGGCCGTCTCTCCTCCATCGTTTTTTCACTCACGAAGGACTCGGGCCACCAAGGCACATTTGGCCATTATGTGGTTTCAAATGGATTTTAATTATAAGATTTTACATGGTCGTCATCCTTAGCGATTCCTTAACATGTATGTAGAGTAGACCATTGTTCAAAGACGGAAACTGAATTTTAAATGCAAGTTAAATACTAGGAGAATAAAAAGAAACACAGAGTCTTCAAATCTATCTCCAGATGATTCTCAGCAGCTCTTTCCTAGATCTGTAAATTACAGCTGTTGTATCGAAATGGCACGTTGACATTTCTCCATGTTTTAAAAATTAACATTTGAAAGAGAAAGTACAGTGATGACACCACCTGATTCGACTTCCTGTCTTTGGGGAACACAGCCATCATTCCCTCTGTCTAGGTGCTGTGCAAGGTGCTGTTTGTGAAGGCACAACAGCAAATAGCAACTGGAAACCTTCCCTCACATTTTCACTTAAAAACAAAACACGATAGTTTAAAAATATTTAAAGGATTAAATAATACTTTTTAAAAACGAATCAATTGATTGTGCACTGCTGGTAGAAATGTAAAATGGTGCAGCCACTATGGAAAACGGTATGGGTAGTTCCTCGAAAAATCAAAAATAGAACTCCCATGGGATCCTGCAATTCCACTTCTGGGTGTAGACTCAAAATAGTTGAAATCAGGGACATAAATGGATATTTGTGCATTGCATTCATAGCAGCGTTGTTCACAATAGCCAAAAGGTGGAGACAACCCAAATGTCCATCAATGAATGAAAGTATATATAAAATGTGGTCTGTGCACAACATGGAATATTAGTCAGCCTTATAAAGGAAGGACACTCTGACTCCTGCTACAACATGGATGAACCTTGAGCACATTGTGTTATGTGAAATAAGCCAGTTACGAAAGGACAAATACCAAATGATTCCACTCGTAGGAGGGACCTAGAGTGGTCAGATATTTTAAGGACAGAAAGTAGAATGGGGGCTCCAGGCTGGGCAGAGGTGGATAATGGAGTGAGAGTGTTTAACAGGAACAGAGTTTCTGTTTTACAAGATGAAAAGTGTCATGAAGATGGATGGTGGTGATGTTTGTATAACAATATGAATGTGCTTAATGCCACTGCACTGCATACTTAAAAATAACTAAAATGGTAAATTCTGTTATTGTATTTTACTGCAATAAAGAAAAATTCCCCAAATATGGAACTCTAAATATTTCATTAAAAAACCTATAGCCTCCCCCTAAATTAGTTGATTGTTTTGAAATGCAAGATTCAAGAATTTCGAACACCAAGCCAATTTGGTTTTGGTCCATCTTTAGGACATAACAAATGGTTGAATTTCAATTTGCATTTCAAAATTCCTTTTTTATTTTTACTTTTTTTGGTAAATGAATCACGTTTTTTATACTGAGCTAATTGGGAACCCCCAACATTTTCTGTATAGTTCGTGAAATAAATATTAATATAATAAGTTTTGTTAGATATGACTGCAAAAATTATACTGACCTAAAGGGATGCATTTTAATTTACAATCCTTTCTTTATCATGCGCCACGTGTGCAGGACTGTCTGACAACCTTGGCTGAGGCTGAGAACCCCCCGTCCCAGAAGCCCCTGCCCTGTGAGCTTCCGGTTAGAGTTCATGGAAGGAGGAGTTCACGGGGGATTTGGAAGAGGGAGGAACGGCGGCTGGATCAGTTCCCTGATTGCCATGTCCGGTGTGGGGATGGGTGGACCCAAGGTGTTCATGGGTCCAACTGTCCTCACCCTCCTCTACTCAGCCTGGGGGTGTACCTGCTTTGGGCCCCAAGTGACAGCACCCCCCAACACAAGCCCCTTGGCCGTGGTCCATGTTCATCTCCACAGCCCACTGCAGCTTGGCCTGGGCTTCCTGAATTTCCCTGTGGGATCCCACTCCCCCACGCACCTGTGCTCCAGGGGGACGGCCGAGCAACTCTCCTATGACCCCCTAGCTCCGCCTTCCAGCCCTCATTCCCCCGCTCACCCACATCTGTGTAAGGGCTAACGTCTTAGTAGTAAATCCCTATCCCATAATACTCCCAGTGGCTCTATTTCCCTGACAGACACCCCCCCCAAAAAATTATAAAATGATTAAAATTCCTAAGATGATTCCTGTGATCGCGTATTACTGTGCAAGAGGCTTACACATCTGGATACACCGGGAAACCTTTGGGTAAACGTAGACCTAAACGCAAGTCTAGGTATGCTTTGCTGAAAAACCAAAAACCTACAAACCACCAAATCCCACGAATCCAAGTTTGGAGGAAACTGTGGCTGCCGTGTCTGTAGTTTATTCTCAGGACCCAGCACAGAGGATTCCCAGAGACTGTGAAGCTTGCTAATATCTCCCGCTCTGGCCTTTCCTGCGGTTTTGGAAAGCCTGGTCTGCACCTTTCCTTGAAGCAAAGGGGCTTTTGGATTCTGGGTAAAACCTGGCTACTTTCGAATCCCTGGCCTAGAGGTGATCATTTATATTCACCTTGGGATTTGAATCCAAGGTTTACAACTGCTGGCCCACGGGTAGGTTTGTTCTATTCAGATCTTTAATTTGACATATGATGTATGCCTTTTGTTTGTTTGTTTTAAAATTGAACGAGTTAACTTTTTAACACATTGAATGATTTCTCATTAAAATCTTGAAATCTGACCTCTTCAAAAACAGTCAGAAGATGCAGCCTTATTGGGACCTCAAACCCACTCTCCAACAGGTGGGTGGGGCTGAGCAGCAGCTGACTCCCCTTCTGGGCACTTAGCTCCAGTCCTCACCACTCCCTATTGTCTTAATCTCACGCTGCCCGCCTGGCTCCCGAGGGCTTTGGAGTTCACTGGCTGTGTCCCTCCCAGGCCATGATGGCTGGACACAGGGAACTGCACACCACTCTTCTCAGGCAGCCCTGTCCCCACTCAGGGTCCTGCCCCCTGACCCCGGGAGTGCTTCAGATGCTTACTGCTGTTGTACACAAGGACCCTTTGCCCAGACTACAGAGCCTGAAGATTTAGTCAATCGACACTTTTTCTTTCTTTTTTTCTGTCTGGCCGATCTCAGCCCACTTGCAAGCTTTTTATCCTTCTGCTGGTTTTTCCCTCCCCCGCCTAATTCTCTGTTGACTTTCAGATCTGTCAGTATGGATATTATCTGCGTCCCTGATCCTTGATCTATCTCAGGCACAGCCTGAAAATCAAGTCTCATCTGCATTTCTAAAGTTGCGATTTCATGTATTACTTTACTGATTTCGGGTTGAATTTTGCTTCCACTACTTCAAAGTTTCTCTTTAATCATTTTCAGGTTTTACAGCAGGTTTTTCCATGGGAACTTGGCAGTGGCTGCCGCTCTGGTTGTAATAGGGTGCAAAGGGGTGCAATCCCCCAATTTTGACTTTATTCCTTGGCCGACCTTCCCCTAATGCCTTGTGCTCCAGCCAGACTGAGTGACCAGCAGATCCCTGGACGTTGCACACACTTCTTTTCTTTGCTTGCAAGGCCCTCCCCAGTCCCTTAGCTGCCTGGGGACTCTCTGTTCATTCTCGGTCCAATTTGTCTTCCCTGGGAAGGAGGAGCCAATAAGCCCACCCTGGGGTCTCCACTGCCCCGGCTCAGACATTTGTAACAACACCTATCTCAGGGTTTTTCATTTGTTTTCACACCCACCCCTCACTCAACGAACTCCTTAAACACTAGAACCTTCCTCCATTATACTTTTCACCTCTGCACCCCTTGTCTGAGCATACTACAGGTGCGTATCAGTCAGCTAGTGCCACGTTAATGCTGCATAACAAATCACCTCCAAACCCACTGGCATAAAATAACAAGCATTTATTTGGTGCGCATATGTTGGCTGGGGTTTGGCTGGGGTTTGGCTGATTGAGCCTGGGCTTGGCTGAATTTGCCTCCAAGCCTGAGTTTAATTCAGGTTTGCTTTCTGCGTCTCTCATTCTTCTGGGATCAGTGGCATACCTAAGGCATGTTCTCATGGCCATGGCCTAAGTGCAAGATAAGCCCAACTTGATGAACACATCTTAAGCCCTATCATCTCACCTGCTGACTTCCCATTGGCCAAAGCATGACCTATGGCCGAGCCCAGAGTCAAGCGCAGGGTGGAAATATCCTGTCCTCCACAAAGCCATGGCAAGGATGTGCATGCATAGTAGGACCACAAGGGCAGGAGGAATTCATACCACTAATTTGATCTGCCCCAAGGTGCCTAAACATTTGTGGAACCAATAGATATGAAACATTCAAGAGAGATCCAGGAAGTTTTCTCATTCATTGCGTAGAATTGAACAAGTACAAATTTCCATACATGTGAGACCAAGCTTTGGGCGGCCACCTCAATGTGTCATCAGCCCCCTCCCCCCCAGAAGCACTGACTGCCTCAAAGCAACCTCGAGGGTCAGACCCCAGGGCTCGGGGTCATAAATTGACACCAGCCTCACCTGGGCTGTCTGGCTGTGTCATGGGGTGATGGACCCCCTGGGCAAACTACACCTGCAGTCCCCACTACCAGTTCCTCTGTCAACGCTTTGCTCATGCAAAAAAGGGAGCAAATGGCTCAAAACATATTAAATTCTTGTCATTTTTATTCATTTATTTATTATTTTTTAGAGATGGAGTATCACTATGTTGCCCAGGCTGGACTCAAACTCCTGGGCTCAAGTGATCCTCCTGCCCCAGCCTCCTGAGAAGCTGGTACTACAGGGATGCGCCACCGCACCAGGCTTCCATACTAAATTTGTGCAGGACATTTTATTTTATTGGTCCATCACTGTAAGATGAGTTTTGGTATATGTTTGGGAATTATTAACAAGCCGGATGATGGAGCAAACAGAGCTCATTATTGTTCCCCTATTAATGTTTGCTCTTTTGATTACATGTGGGATTCTGTTACAGGAAACTGAGGAAGGACGGGCTCTTTCCTGGTTCCTGCCCATTGATATTAATCCCAGGGATTTTTATGCAATAAAATTTGTTTTAAATTTTCATTTTTTTTTGCCCAGTTGGTGCCCCACTTCCCTTCATAATTTGTAGAGAGGCAGCAGTTGGAAGTCATCTGCATAAATATTGATTTCCTGAATAGATAATTCTTACTCTTAAAATGATTTGGGAAATTTGAGGGGAATGTGCTTTCATTATGTAGCAGAAAATGTTGATTCATGGAATCAGTATTTTAGAAAACCTGCTTGGGAAAGAGGGAAGGGCTGTTTAGGTTTGCTCAGAGAGGAAACCTGCCCGGCTCGGGAAGAGAGAGGAAAAGCGGATATCAAAAGGATATGTTGAGGCAATGCGTGATGGTGAGCTGCAGTGCTCACTGCCTCCCTCCGCTTGAAACTGGAGTTCAAAAATCACATGTAAACAACCGTACCGCTAACTACCCTCCATAAGACACGCGCTCAGCCAGTGCGGCCTACAGCTTCGTGTCAAAGGCCATACTCCAGTGCACGTGGAAAGAGATGAGATTTTGCTGAGAAATGTCTCATCACCATCATTTTCTATAAAAACCACATAAATTATTTTAGGGCGTTATGTCTCACCACCATGATACACATGCAACGATAGGGTTTAGAATACACGCTTCTTCCATCCGGGACTTCTCCACTTTGGCCCTGTTGACATGTTGGCCGTGAAGGCTGCCTCGTGCACGGGGGCCGTGCGGCAGCCTCCGTGGCCTTTACCCGGCAGATGCCAGTAGTATTGCCATCCCTGTGACCATGCCAAATTGCCCCTCAAGGGGGCAAAACTGCCCCTACTTGAGAACCACTGCTTTACTCCAATCTGGAAACAATTGTGTTGTCGGTAGTCACAGACATGCAAATCAGAACAAGAATTAAATACTATTTCCCCAGCAAGTTCACAAAAATGTAAAGTTGGATAAAGTAGGGTGTTGGCAAAAGTGCAGGGCAACAGGCTGTTCTAGTGGGTCAGAGCAGCAGTGGGCAAGATACTTTGGAGACCGATCAGTACGTTTTTTTTTTTTTTTTTTGAGATAGGGTCTTGCTCTGTCACCCAGGCTGGAATGCAGTGGCATCATCATAGCTCACTGCAGCCTCCAACTCCTGGGCTCAAGCGATGCTCCTGCCTCAGCCTCCTGATTCTCTGGGGCTACAGGTGTGGGCCACCATGCCTGGCTGGTACTTTCTATTAAAACTAAAAATACACACATTCAATGACGGAGACCACGTCTCAGTATCAACCTAGAGGAAGTAGTGACACTTTCACATGAGAAAACATTTAAACGATTCTCATTACAAAATTACTTGACGTGATGAAAAATGGAACCCCCCTGACCCCGAGTGTCACGCAGGGGTGACTGGTGCTCTGGACCACTTTGCAGCAGGTAAAAACAACAGGTGCATCTGTGTATGCTGAGGTGGGTGGGACGCAAGGACGTAGTATTAAGGAAATGACAAGCAAACTCCTGAGTGACGTGTACAGAATAATTTAAATGTTCTACACACACACGGAGGGTATTTTCTCCAGTTGTGTGCACGTGGAGGGGGTGTGAGGTGTGTGGGGCAGGGGGCGATTGTGGGCCTGGGCTTGTTCCAGTTAGGGCGACACACGCCGCATTCACAATAGCACTGGTCCCAGCAGCCGAGAGGTGGAAACAACTCACGGCCCATCGTCAGATGAGTGGACGAACGAGATGTGGTCTGTCTACACCACAGAATTACTTGGCCACAAAAGGAACAAAGTACTGACATGGGCTGTGACGTGGCTGAACCTTGAAAACGTGACACCACATGGAAAAAGCCAGACACGAAAGGCCACATGTGTGTGATCCCACTGATACGGAAGGCCCCACACGGGAAGTTCTTAGTGACAAAAAGCAGATCGGTGGTTGCAGGAGGGGTGGAGTGGGGGTGGGGAGCGACTGCTTGCTGGGTCCTGGGTTTCCTCTGGGGTGACAAAAATGTTCTGGAACTGGATCGAGTGGTGGTTGCACAACGCTGTGAATGGACTAAATGCCATTGACCTTGAAAGGGTCGATTTTATGGCATGTGAATTTCAATTCAATAGAACTAAATCACAAAAAAGACGTAGGGCACTGCTTGTTCTCACAGCGAGGCGCAGTCAGCTCGGGGGACACCAGTGACAACATGTTCACCCAGGAATCACTCTGCCGCCGCACAGCACGGTTCAGGGTGAGCCTTTTCCAAAGTGCATGTTTGTTGTCAGGGATGTGGGAAAATTTTAACCCTGTTAATTAATGAAAGTCAAACAACTTGGATTCCTGACAAAACACTGAGATAATAAACTGTGCCAAACACTTGGTAGGAAAATATGAAGAAGGCCTCGACCCAGCCCTGGGGCCTCCAGGAGGAGAAAGCGGTGGAAACACACAATTATGGGATGAACCAACTGGCAGGAGGGACTCCCGCTGGGGGAAGCACAGAGAAGGGAGCGCTCACCTGCCCCAGGTGGGCTGGAGCTCAGCCAGCTCGTAGGGCTCGCTGTGGTCCTGGAGGAGGGAGAGGGCCCAAAGATGTCTTTGAAGTGGGGATAAAATGTCCATGTCGAGCCAGCCCCTGTGTGCGGGGTCTGGTGTGACGGGCAGAGCAGACTGTGCTCCAGGCTCCAGCTCACCTGTCAGTTTCCTCCACTTAGCAACGTCCAACGTGTCCTGTGACTGCTTTGAACCTCTTCTCTAACCTCCTACCCACCCCCACCCTCCTACCCTCACTTTAAGGAAACAACTTTGCCTCCTTCTTCATTGAGAAAAGGGAAACCAGCAGTTTGAAATGCCTTCCCTGGCCCTGTCCCTGTCCCCAGGTCTCCCGGGTCTGTCCCTCACCTTCCCCTCCTTCCTCTTCCCCCTCCTCCCCCTCCCCCTTCCTCCTCCTCCTCCTCATGTGCCATGCCAGGGGGTGGCCCACCCTAGGCTGAGGCCTGACCCTCCGCCTGTGCCCTGGAGACCCTCCCGCCACAGAGCTGCCACTCTCAGACACTTCATCCTTCCCCTCTGCAGCTTCCCGATGCTTTTTAAAGAGAGCGTTAGGTTTACAGAAAAATCTAGTGGAAAGGACAGAGTTCCCATCTACCCACTTTCCCCGCCTCAGTTTCCCCTATTATGAACATACCGCATCAGTGTGGCACATTGGTCACAATTGATGAACCAATATTGCTACATAACTATTAACTGAAGTCCACAGTTAGTGGACGTGAGGGTTCACCCTTTGTGCTGCACATTCTGTGGGTTTGGAGAAATCTGTCATGTCACGTGTCCACCATTACGGGATCGTACAGAGGGGTTTCACTGCCCCAATCCTCTGTGCCCCACAGTTCACCCTCCCTCCCCAGTGAGCCCTGCGACCACTGAACTTTTCACTGCCTCCATAGTTTGCCTTTTGCAGAATGTCCTATCTGTGTCGTACTGTACGTAGCCGTTTCAGATTGGCTTCGTTCACTCAGTAATATGCACTTAAGGCTCCTCCGTGTCTTTGCGTGGCTTGTTTGCTCATGTCTTTTTATTGCTGAATATTCCACTGTCTGGAGGTTGCACAGTTTGTTTATCCACTCACCTACTGAAGGGCACCTTGGTTGCTTCCAAATTTTGGCAATTACGAATAAAGCTTCTGCAAACATCCGTGTGCAGGTTTTGTCCTAATGCATTTGAACTTGGGCGCGGCTCAGTCTCAGCCCCACGTTCCCTTCGCCTGCCGCTCCTTTCCTGTGAGCGTCTGGCTGTCATGAGGCCCTGAGCTCCCTGACCAGGCACCAAATCTCCTTGTGTGTCCTGTTAGGTCTGCAGCACCAAGCACAGCGCCTGTCCCAGAGACCTGCCCACTACACATTAATAGCAGTAACTAATATTAATGGAAATGCTAACTTGCTTCCACACACCTGGGGAGGATGCATCAATATTCTCCAAATGCATGTGACAATCACTACAGCTGCTTTTCTTCTCCTTAGCTGAGATAAATTTCCTATAATAGCCCATCTTGAAAGTGAAAATAAACTTGGAGACGACACTGTCATTGGGTGCATTTGCCTGAAAAGCCCCAAATCTCAAGTGACCTCTGTGTCTATGAGAACCTAGTGTTGAGGGAGATGGGGAGAGAGAGAGTACGTGATGAAGTCAGAGGCTCTGTGGAAAACCACAGAGAACTGGGACTTTCTACCTTCATTCTTGTCTGAAAGGCAGGACCCTCAGATTCTGGACATGAACTTGTCAAAGTCGTACACTCACATCACGATGTTCGTTATTTCCTGACAGTTTGTTAGAAGGTGGTCAAAGAAACGCATGAGAATGGGAGACTCGTGTGTAGGAACAAGATTTTCCAAGGCTAAAGCCAAGTAGTACTCAACGGTGACATTCTCCAACCGGTCCACACCTTCGGTCCAATCCCTAACTTGCATGAGTGTATCAGGGATGCCGAAACAAAACCACAGCCTGGGGCTGGGCGCGGCGGCTCACGGCCATAACCCTAGCACTCTGGGAGGCCAAGGCACTCCTGCCATCACTTGAGGCCAGCAGTTAGAGACCAGCCTGAGCAAAAGTGAGACCCGATCTCTACTAAACAAAAAAACAACAAAAAAAAAAACAGCCAGGCGTGGTGGTGAGCACCTGTAGTCCCATCTCCTTGGGAGGCTGAGGCAGGAGGACTGCTTGAGCCCAGGAGTTTGAGGTTGCTGTGAGGTAGGCTGACACGGCACTCTGGCCCGGGCAACAGAGTAAGACCCTGTCTCAAGAAAACCCCAAACCAACCAAACAAACAAAAATACCCCAGAGCCTGAGGGCTAAAACCGCAATTCTGGAGGCCATTAGTCCAAGATTAAGGGTTTGGCAAGGTTGGTTTTCCCTGCGGTCTCTCTCCGTGGCTTGTAGATGGCCATCTCTGTTCGTGAGGGACATGATCATCCCTGTGTGTGTGTCTGTGCCCACATCTCCTCTTTTTATAAGGACACACCCTAGTGACCTTATTTTAACTTAATCAGCTCTTTAAAGAGCCTGTCTCCAAATGCAGCTACATTCTGAGGTACTGGGGGTTAGGACCTCCACATACCAATTTTGACTGACACAGCTCAGTCCCCACCACCATCTGCATCAATAGCAGACAAAGGCAGGGAGGACCCAAGCTGATTTCACTCTTTCCAGAGTAGAAATGCCAACGTTGAATATTGCTTGAGTGATATTTGGATCAAAAGTGGGAAAACCCACCATTACTCATATCGTACAGTATAACACGTCCACGTATTGTCTAAACAAATGTGAGACCAGCCCCTTCAGACATTTACTAAGCGTCTATGCAATTCATAGTCACCGTGCAACAGAGACGCTTAGTAAATGTTTAGAGAACAAAGACATTTTCAGCAGCAGTTGGTTCATGATTTTATAAGTGCTGTTTCTCATTCTGCAGGAAGTTGGCTATAGTCCTGTCCTTTAAAAAATATTTGGTAAAATACACATAACACAAAATTTACAGTCTTAAGCAGTTAAGCATAGAGTTCGGAGGTTTTGTTAAGCACATTTGCACTGTTGTGCAGCGGTCACCACCGTCCAACTTGTCATCTTGCAAAATTGAAACTCTGTCCCCATTAAACAACAATTCCCTATTTCCCCTGGCAACCACCATTCTACTTTCTATACCCAGAAGTTTGACTGCTTTAGGAAACGCATATAAGTGGAATCATACAATATGTGTCCTTTTGTGTCTGGCTTATGTCACTGAGCCTAACGTCCTCAAGGTTCATCCGTGTTGTAGCACGTGCCAGAATGGCCTTACTTTTTAAGGCTGAATAATAATATTCTATTGTGTGGAGAGACCCCATTTTGCTTGTCCACTCATCTGCTGATGGATACTGGGCTGTACCCGCCTTTCAGCTGTTGTGGACGATGCCACCATGAACGTGGGGTGTTCTGTCTGATCAGGCATCTCATGTGCCTTGGAGACAATTCCTCCCACCTTATTTCCCAGCCCACTGAGTGGTGAGGGTTTTCAAGCCCCGCAGATTGACGTAGGAAATATTTTAGGCAAACAGAGATTTTTGGAGATTCCTTTGGCCTTTTCTCATCAAGGACCCTTAGAACTGCCTTTGTAAACAGAGCCTCATCTGCCTAGTGGGTAGGACTAAGTTACCCTACTGACGTCTTTGTTCTTTTCTGACTCAACAAACAGAAAAGATTTTGCCTCTAAGATTTCGCTTAGCGGCAGACCTAGAAGGTGGTGTGTGCCTCGCATGGTTTGGCCAGAACTTAGTCCTTGTCTCCGACTCGGGGTAGAATGTCTCCCTTCAGTGATGAAGAATTCCTAGACATTTCTCAATGTATGCCCCAAAGAGTTCTAGTGGCCAAATGGGGCATCTGTTAAAGATTCAGATTAGAATTTTCTTTTGATCATATCTGTAAAGCTCAAATTTTCCCATACTCCAAAAATGAAAAAAAGAATAGCAAAAACATGCAAACTTTATTTTCAGCAAATGGAAATCGACTCTAATACCTAGGTAAATGCTGCCAGAGGCAGTCGAGTTCCCCCTGGAGCTGGCAGAAGGAAATGGAGAGACGTCGAGGAGAGAGCCGAATGGCACTGTCTGAACGGGCTGGCTCAGATGCTGCGATCCTCAGTAAACGACGAGAAAAATTCAGTTCTGCCAGGGAGGGAACACAACCTGATGGGCAAAGCTTCTCCTCTGCTGCTGCAGCCTGCGATTGGATCTGAAGGGGGCAGGTGTCAGTGCTGGGACTGAGCCCTTACCTGTGGGACCTGATGCTACGCCAGGTGGACAGTGTGAGAACTGAGCTGTGTTAGAGGACACCCAGCTGGGCTTACGTAGAACGAACTGTTTGCTTGTTGATTGGGAAAAATCCCCACACATGTGCTCACGGCGGTCTTCCGTGTTTACTGTTGTTGAAGGAGAGAATAGAATATGTTTTTTTACTGAGTATGTTTGAGTATGTTTTTTTACTCTCAGAAAGTCACGACTGTAAAAGGCAGGAGAGTGGTAACTTTTTGGAGAGGGAGGAAGGTTGAGATCGCAATAGCAAGATGGGGGAGAGGGGTCATCCCTTAGGGATGCAGTTCTTGACCTGGGCATTTTTTACAAGGGTGTTTACTTTACAATCACTTAGTAAATAACACCTCTTTTGTGTATTTTTTTTCTGTACCCATGTTTTATTTTTATAATAAAAAGGTTTTAAAACATGTCATACTTTTCACAGCATAAAACACTATAAAAAGTCAAAAGAGAAATTGCAGCATCGTGTTGGTAACTTATATCGGAAGCAAAGGGCTTACTCTCATTATATAAAGAGTTCTTAGAAATCAATAAGAAAAAAGCAAGCATTCATTAGAAAAACCAACAAAAGATATGAACAAAGAGTTTAAAAAACTATAAAAGATGCTCAACATCACTTGTGGTGGTGTATATGATGCTACTTATCAGTATTTCTGGTTTTTGGTTCTCCTCCTGTCTGGTCCCCATGCCTTTGGGGGCGGGTGTGACCAGGGCACTGGTTCTGGCCAATGAGATGGAGCAGAAGTGACTGGAGCCACTTGCAAACGGAAGCATTTAAGTGCTTATAGAAGAGGCTCCTGGGTGCTCTTCCTCCGCCAAAGTGGTCTATCATGGCAGCATATTTTAGGTACAGAGGTACAAAGATGAGCCTCTCCAGACAGCCACTTGGTGTGAGCGAAAAACAGAGGACTTGATATGTGCAAAAACCAAACCCTTGCTGTCTTAAGCCGCTGAAATCTCAGGGTTGTTTGTTACTGCAGCTTAACCTAGCCTATCCTTGGGAGTGTGAATGGAGGTTACAAATGTTCTCCATGTGGCCTTTTGCAATGGTTATCTTGGACCAGACTGGGAAGAAAAATGCTGCTGTTCTCAGTGGTAAGTGATCAGCTGCGGTCTGCAAAGTGGGATGGCTGCTACATGTAGCTGATAAGACCAGAAAAATGACAACCATTTTAGCAATGCTGAATATCTTCATATTTCAAAATACTACGCCACAGTTTTGATGACCACACGATTTCATTTATTTTGGGACCTCAACAAAGGCACTATATTTTGAAAGAAATAGTCAACACTTTTTATTTCACTTATTTATTCAGCAAATATTTATCGAGTGCCTACTCTGCATCTGGCATTTTTCTGGGTGATAGATCAGGGAACGAAGGAAGTAAAAATTCCTGCTGGCCTAGAGTTTACGTTCTAAGGAGACAGGGGTGAAAAACAACAAACACAGAACATAAATAATTGGCACAGCATGATAGAAGGTGATAAGGAAAAAAAAAAGCTATATATTTTAATAAAAGGCAGGTAAGAAAATCAGGACTGCTGGGGGAGATGTTGTGATTTTGAATCAATGGTCAGGAGAAACCTTACCGAGAAAGTGACATTTGAGCAAAAATTTGAGGGAGGAGTGAGAGCAAGTCACACAGATGCCAGGGCAAAGACATTCTATGGAGATCAAATAACCCGTGCAAAGGCCCTGGGGCAGGCACAAGCCTGGGGTATTACAGGAACAGCCAGGAGGCTGGTGTGGCTGGAGGAATGAATGGGAGCGTGTGAGTGAGGGCGGGAGAGGGGAGAGAGAGATGTGAGTGTGGGAGGTGGTACCGGGCAGGTCACGTAGGGAGACATGAGAAACTGCGAGCTGTGGAGTGACAAGATGTGACTAACGCTTTAACAGGATCGTTTTGCCGGTCGTACGGAGAGAGGATGCAGGGGACATTGGAAGGACAGAGGGCAGCGCAACAGCCCAGCACACGGACGCAGAGGAGGTGATGGGGACTGCTCAGAGTCTGGGTTCATTTTCTCAGGCAGAGGCCACTCGGTTCTGTCATGGTTTGACACCAGCGTCAATGACTGTCCCCGCCGGCAGAGAGGGTTCTAGCCTCCGCACAGGAAGGAATTCAAGTGCAGGGGCGCCAGGGAGAGAAAATTGCTCGGACACAAGATAGGAGCAAAAGCAGAGAGGTTTATTGAAAGCAGAGACGCCCATAAGGACAGGCAGAAGAGCAAACCGATCCGAGAAGGAATAATGCCACCCTGCATTAGGGTCTGTCCTTTTACGTGGTGAATCCATAATACTATGCTAAGCTGGAGCTGGAATACTCATAGATTTTCGGGGAAAGGGGTGGACAATTCCTGGAACGGGGACCCCTCCCCTTTCTTGACCTCACAGGGAGGTCACTTCCTGGAGTTGCCATGGCATTTGTACACTGTCACGGTGCTGTGGGTGTAATTTTTACTGTATCGATGAGGGTGGCTCATTTAGGGACACTGCCTCCTCAACCGCGTGTGTGCCCCAATTCCCGCTTTTACCTGAGGTAAAGATGTTATGGCCAAAGCAAAATAACTGAAGTCCCTGTTGGTTACGTCTGTCCTAGCTGAGCATGTTCACATCCTGTGACGTCTCCCTCTGGCCCTGCCTCACTGCCTGACGGGTGTCCGGCGTCTGTCTCGGTTTGGCTGTGAAATGCGAGAGAAAGAGAAGAGTCCAGAGTGTCCCCAGAGTTCTGGCCTGAGCAGACGGAAGGATGGAGACATCGACTGAGGTGGGAACACCTTGGGTAGCGGCCAGGTGCCGCGGGTGAGGCGAGGGTGAGCCACGCGGCCATGTTCTGGGGCTGCCGTCATGAATGACAGTAAACGGGTGGCTTGAAACAACAAGTTCACCCTCACAGTCTTGGAGGCCAGAAGTGTGAAACCTGGGCCCAGGCTCCCTCTGGGGACTCACGGGGAGAATCTGTTCTCGCCTCTTCCAGCCTCTGGTGGCTGTCAGCACACCTGGCTCTGCCCGTGTTCCACTGCTTCCCCCTTCTGTCGCTGTGTCCCCTAGGAGGACCGGATTTAGGGCCACCCCAGGGATGCAGGGTGATCGCCCCATTCCAGGGTCCTCACGTACATCTGCAAAGACCCTTTTCCCAAACAAGGTCACCTTCACGGCTTCCCGGGACCAGGATGTGGACGTACCTTTTGCGGGGAGGGCACCTTCCAGCCCGCACGAGCCGGCAGTAGTCTGAGGCCGGTCTCTCAGCATGTGGTCCAGGCAGGGCTGGGTAAAGTTCTTGATGTAATCGTTTGTATTTGGGGGCCTGGCGAGGTGAGGAACTAGAAGCGAGTTTGACGCATACACAGTTGCTTCATAAGCAAGTGCTGTGCTCTGCAGCCTCACGTCCCGCCAGGACCCTGAGCAGCGTGTGGCTCGGAGAAGTTGACTTTAAAGACACTCCCGGAGAGAGGGGCGAAGGTCGTCCCTGTGTTCCACCTGCGTGCCCGGCCCGAAGGCACAGTTCTCAGTCCCAGCGGTTGAGCCAAGTGTGGGCAGATGCAGACAGTCCTCAAAGGGACAAGGTGCGCGCCCGACCTCCCTCCTCTGGGCCCAGGTCGTGGGGGGCGGCGTGTGGAGGTGCCGCGAGTAAGCCAGCAGCACAGAGCCTGTGTCTCACTCGCCGTGGGGACTCTTGGTTGGACGCTGCCTCTCCCAGGGGCCCCAGCCCCGTCAGTGCCGGGTGCAACACAGAGACAAGGGCATCCCCACTCAACCCAGGACGGCCACGCACCTGGAGACACCAAGTGAGATAATACTGTTAGTTACACATGTCGTCGTGTCTATAGAGCTGGGCATTTGCAACACTCTTGTGTCATTAGGCTGCCAAGTTCCAGAGATGTTAAGAGCGTCACTTTGGCTCCACAGTACACTACGGGGACAGCTGGGTTTCCAGTCCCCACTTCCACCCTCGTCAAGTCTTCGCCATGACGTCCTGGCATCATCGGTGGATGGAAAGGTCTCTCCCTGAGTCCTGCGGCCCCGTAGTCACCGCAGAGCGATCTCTGGGTCCAAGAGCGAGAGGCAGACGGCAGCCTCCGGAGCTTGTGGACGTAAGTTTTATCTTTTCTCCTCATTTCCTCCCAAACCCATCACTCCTGCCTGTTACCCCCCTGCTCCTCTGCAGTCTGGTCACAGTGGGGGCTCTGTGGTCCTGGGGTGTCCTGGCCTGGATTGTCCTTGGAGGAAACCCTTGCTGTCCCCCTGCTCTTGTGAGTTACAGCCTTAGGCAGAGAGTTTTCTAATCCTTTCTGGAATGAGTGTTTTCTAAAGGAGAGGTGCTGCTGTCATATCCTCAGGTTTTTAATTCTAAATGTGTGCGTTCAACAAACGCTTGTTGAGATCACACCCTCGGCCGAGTGCCACCGCCAGCTCGATTGTAAGGAATCAGCACTCGAAGCACAGGAGTATTATTGGTGAGGGTTTTGCTTACAAGCAACAGAAATTGGATGTGGTTAATTAAAGCAGGAACGGAGTTTATTAAGAGGATTTTAGGGAATCTCTGTGAGGTCTAACGAGCAGGCTTAGAGGCTGCGCTGCTACTGAGGACGTCCCCAGGTCACACCGGCTGGACGGTGCTGGGGCTCCAAGAGGTCTGCGTGTCCCGCCCCTCCGTCCCGCAGGCCGGGAGCCACGTCTGCTGCTGCTCTGGACACCGGGCCCTGCCACGGCTGCTCTGCTGTGGCCACTCTCAGCAGGAAGAGCCCCAGCCCACTCGCAGCTGCCTGGGAGACGGGAACACTGGGAGCTGGCACTTTCCAGCCTATTCCTCGTGTGGAAGAGGCAGCTGTGCCCGGGCAGGGGCAGATCCCCCAGACACAGCAAGGAGGCTCAGACACACGATAGCCAGAGTTACAATGTTCACAGCAAGAAGCTGGGATGTGCCCACTTGAAAGGTGACAAAATAACTATCTTCCTAAAATATACTGTTGGCCGTGTCTGTCCACTGAAACTTTCAGTGCATCCAGTTTAGCGGCAGACCAAAGTCTGCTCACCTTATCGTGGCTTTGAGACCAGCACTGGCCCCTGTCTCCAGGCTCAGACAAATATTTCCTCTCTGATGAAACCGTCCTTGCTCTCTTGAGCGGAAATCAAGCACTCCTGACCCTGCATTCTGCTCGAAATTCAATTAAGTATTCATTCATACATTTACCATAAGACTTGGTGATCTCATTCTAGGTGTTTACCCAAGAGAAATGGAAATTTATATTCCCACAAAAAGCCTGTGTGTTCATAGCTGTTATATTCATAAACCCCAAACTGGAAGCCACCAAGACGTCCATGGACTTTGGTACATACAAGCAGTGAAATGAGAACTCAGCAACAAAAAGGAATAAACTCATAAGCACTGTTACAGAAGTCCTCAATAATACTGTGGCTATGAACATATGGTATCTGCATCCAGAGGAGCATTATTTGGCCTTAAAAAGGAAGGACATTCTGACACATGCTGCAACATGGATGAACCTTGAGGCCGTCATGCTCAGTGAAACAAGCCAGTCACAGAAAGACAAATAATGTGTGATTCCACCTGCATGAAGTGTGTAGAGTAGTGAAAATTACAGAGCTAGAAGACAGGATGGTAGTTGCCAGGGGCTGGGGGTAGGAAATAGGGGATCACTGTTCAATGGGTACAAGATGAAAAGTGCATGAAGTTGCATGATGGTGATCCGATGTTATGAAAATATTTGGTGCCATTGAACTGTACACTTAAAAATGGTTAAGATGGGCCGGGCGCGGTGGCTCACGCCTGTAATCCTAGCTCTCTGGGAGGCCGAGGTGGGCGGATCGTTTGAGCTCAGGAGTTCGAGACCAACCTGAGCAAGAGCGAGACCCCATCTCTATTATAAATAGAAAGAAATTAATTGGCCAACTAATATATATAGAAAAAATTAGCCGGGCATGGTGGCACATGCCTGTAGTCCCAGCTACTTGGGAGGCTGAGGCAGCAGGATTGCTTGAGCCCAGGAGTTTGAGGTTGCTGTGAGCTAGGCTGACGCCACGGCACTCACTCTAGCCTGGGCAATAAAGTGAGACTCTGTCTCAAAAAA
>VSMD01136754.1:0-39046 GCA_008750895.1 Mirza zaza | reverse complement strand
CCTGCCCAATACCCTATTACTGTAGTACCTATGTGTCCACTTAGGTGCTGCTCAGTTAATACCAGTTTGCTGGTGAATATATGTGGTGATTGTTTTTCCATTCTTGGGATACTTCACTTAGTAGTATGGGTTCCACCTCTAACCAGGAAAATATAAGATGTGCTATATCACCGTTGTTTCTTAGAGCTGAATAGTACTCCATGGTATACATATACCACATTTTATTAATCCATTCTTGGATTGATGGGCACTTGGGCTGTTTCCACAGCCTTGCGATTATGAATTGTGCTGCTATAAACATTCGAGTGCAGGTGTCTTTTTTGTAGAGGGTCATTGGATCTTTTGGGTAGATGCCCAGTAATGGGATTGCTGGGTCAAATGGTAGATTCACTTGTATCGCTTTAGGGTATAGCAATCTTTAATAAAGTTCTTTCCAGTTGTATTATTTCTCATTTCTTATTTATTCTTGTGAAGCATGCAGTGGCATATAAGCCACGTGAAGAATGATGAGTGTTCAGTTGCTGACATTTCAGATAACTATAATAAAGTACAGTTGTCCATCTGTATCCGGAGGGGGTTTGGTTCTAGGACCTTCAGAGATGCCAATATTTGTAGTGTTCAGGTCCCTGATGTTAAAGGGCATAGTATTTACAGATGACCTATGTATATCCTCCTGTACAATTTAAGGCATCTCTGGATTATCTGTAATACCTAATACAGTGTAAGTGCTGTGTAAATATTTGTTATACTATATTGTTTAGGGAATAATGACAAGGAAAAGAGTCTGTACATGTTCAGTACAGACGCAGCCATCCTTTTCCTCCCACGTATATTTGATCTTTGGTTGGTTGAATCCATGGATGCGGAACCCAATACTGAGGGCTGACTATAAATCTTCGGGTATTGAATGCCAAACTGGTTCTGGAGTCAATTTCATCATCACACAATTCTATAAGTAAATCATCTAAAACGTTTTTCTTTTTTTTTGCTCAAGTCCATCATGATCTGTTTTCAGTTTGGGGTGCATAGGTTTTTCTTTTTTTTTTTTTTTAACCTCTGTGACAGTTGGCTGGGCATTTATGCAGTTCGTGTTATAATTGTGATGACGATGACACCAGGCAGAGAGGAGTTGATTCGGAGCTCCAGAAAGATACAGTTCTATAAGTTGGTTGTACCCTTTTCTAGGCCACCAGAGAAGGAAGTGATTGAAGTTGGAACTGACCCCTGTTATCTTTGCCTCTCCCATACATGTACCAGCACACACATGACACCTTTGTAGAATCTATTCTTCAGATTCCTGAAATCTGCTGAGCCAAACTTGTGGTCACATTGTGCCTAGGGCCAGGTAATTAAGGGTCAAGCAGCATAGGAAAGAATTGCTGTTTCTTCTTTGATTCGGCTGTATAATAAAAACTGTTGAACCTTTTCAGAAGTTCACACTAGAAACTTGATCTTCTACCTAAGGGAGCTTATTGTCTTAAAATAAATTGCAAATATTTCCTGTTATAAGCTTAAATTATACACATGAAGGTGGTGGTAAAGGAAAACACCACTTTAATAAAAAGCTTTCTGGATACAAAGCTAATGAGACGAAAAATTACACATTTTGTCAAGCTCTTCCTTCAAAGTGAAGCATAGCTTGATTTTTCCATCCGGCTTCTTGCCTGGCCTTCTCCCCTTTCCCTAAATGATGTGAGAAAGGAGAGCTTTAAGAAACATTTTCTATGTTAAAGGAATTTTTTATTTCTGGGGAGCAGAGAAGCATTTCTTATCTACAAGAGAGTTTATATTGCCAAATGGAATGTCTAGCTGAGAGAGTAAGAATGAGGGCTTGGGGAGAAAACAGAGACAAAAGAGGTAGAAAAGAAAGAAAGAAGTGAAAAGGGGGAGCAATAGAAATCTTAGAATACAGATTGATAGCCCACAGGTCTCCAAATGTGAAGAGATGCTTATGAAGTGTCAGTTCTACTTTATTATGTAAGAAAAATTGGTAGAAGAGGGATTTCCTGTTCCTCCTGTACTGCATTATCTGAATTCAAGTCAGTGTTAGAAATAGTCCAAATTTGTAGAAAATGAAGAGAAAAATTGTGAATGATGTACTTGAAGTTTTAGCATTCGAGAGAACTGATTTTACAGAGATCATTTTTAACACACCGTTCATAGCTGCTCATTTTACATAATGCTACTTCTGAAGGCAGTTGAATTTATTTTAAGTTCCCATTGTTGAATACTTTTCTGCTCTTTGGGGATGAGATTTTCCTTGGTCTGTGATGGGAAAAGTTGTTTTCAAGGGAAAAGAAGGTGCCCTGTATTTCTTTAAGAATATATGGTCTGTATGGGTGTAGTTTCTGAGTGTCCTCTTCCTTAAAGCTTATATTTTATAGCTTGAGTAAGTAAAAAAGACTTAACTTGTATTAGAGAATGAATTACATTTAAATTTGATTATAATTAAAGGAAAAGGTAAAATACTCCTTAAATTGTTTGCTTTTTTATAGATTGTAGTATATAACTTAACAGAGAATTTTAGTGGCAACTCACTTTTATCATTTCTGGAAACTAAAAAATAAATGTAATAGTAATGCCTTAAAACGATTAGGAATATATAAGTAGTGTTATACTATACCTTGTTTTCTGTTTCTTATTTAAACTTTGTTATGGTGGAAAGAATATTACAGGAGCTAGAAAAAAGTAATTTAATTTGCTACCTAGGCATTTACAGAATCAACAATAGTCATAGTTGAATGACATGTATGCCTACTGTTCGCCCTGCCGCATGCTTGATCATGAACTTTTCTGAAGCATGCAAAGCTTAGAAATGTAAAGCTGATTTAACAACTTGAATGTTAAAGGTATCACAAATTGATATACACCTCTTAATCATACGTATATATATCACTAATATATACACACACACAAAACTTGGTTACTGGGCAAAGTAACCAAGACACTGTTGGGAATCTGGTCATGCATAAGAATCGCCGTGTTAGGGTTAAAGGAACATTTTTTTCTAGCTGTTTTTAAGTTCATGTTATTAGAATTTTGTCCTTAAAATAAGGTGAGAATCTATTTTGAATGGTTAAAAAAGAAAAGCTACATAAATGTATTCTAAGTGATTGTTCTCAAGTGTTGATTTATGTGGCTTGTTCATGCAAGATTAAACATACACAGAAGTATTTCACAGGTTTAAGGCTACTAAGTCCTCTGTTTACCTTATTAGTCTGACACTCTTTTCAGAACTTGCTTCCCCCCCCCCCCCCACAGTTGATCCAGTCCCCTGTGACAACCCCCCTTGGGCTGATTATGTTGAAAACAACTTCGGAAGAGCTGGCCTGTCCCCGTGAGGACCTGAGTGTGGCTCGGAAGGAGGAGTTGCGGAAGCTGCTGCTAGACCAGGTGCAGACAGTGCTTGGGCTGCTGACAGGTGAGCAGTTCAGTGGTGCCAAGAGACAGAGGTCTGCCTGCAGGTACCCAAAACCTGGGCTTTGGCATGCAGCATTTTTGAGCAGTTCTTGGAGCTGTTCCTGAGACTGAGCATAAAAATGAAAAAAATTTAGTGCCTTATTTCCAGCACTTAATAGCCCAGTGTCTACCACACAGGACCTCAAAATAGATTTGTAACTTATTTTCCTTGTCTTTCATTAATTGGTCCTCACTATAGCTATGATTAATGAGGTAGAGTGCATGCAGGTCATAGGAATGTGATCAAATGCCGATTACTGCATTTGAAGTAAGGTGGGTGGCAAGCGTGTTATTTAAAATAATTTGAATTTAAGATCAGAAGAAGTTGGAGGAATAGGAAGATGTGAAAATTTCCCATTCAGTGTAGGGAGTGAGACAAGATGTGGAACCTGCCCCCTGTGCCCTAACTAGATTGTAGTTGTATGTAGCATTTCCCTCTGCTGTTTGCTTAGAGCCTCATGACAATGTGTGAAGGGTAAGAACCACAGAAAGCAAGCCGCAAAATGAGACAGGAAGAGAGAAGGAGAGTGGAGCACTCTGAGGTGGTGGCTGCTGTGCTGCCATTAGACCTACTCCCGAGGGAGGCGCATGTGTGGCACCTGGCCACGAGGCCCTCAAGGTGCTGGGAGCCTAGCCTTGCTGCTGTAGAAACCTTGTGTGAAAAGTATTTTTATCTTTAGCTTCTCTACCCAGATTTTTTCTTAGATGTCTAGGTCCCTTTTGTTTTGAATTTTAGTGCTTGGCACGTGGTGGGCACTTAAAATTGGTTGAAAGAATGATTGGAACAGCACAGAGTGGTCAAGGAGGATAAGGGTTAACGTGGCCACTGAGTGGATGGAGCGTCCAGGTAACTTTGGCAGAGAGCAGTGTTGATGGAAACAGTGGGGAGAAGCTGCATTGCAAGGTCAAGGTGAAGCGGTAGAGATCCTCTGAGTGCGGACAGTTCTTTGCAGAAGATAGCTGGCAGTGAAATAGAGAGGCACAGCCATCAGCTAGAGCGGGACATATGGTCGAGGGAGGGATGTTTAAGTACTGGTGTTTGATCAGAGATGTCAATATATCATTTTTCTAAATCTGATTTTTATATGTTGGACTTCTCTTTTAAACTTTGCTTCCCCTTTCTTGTTAGGTATCTTGGAGACTGTCTGGGACAAGCACAGTGTTACTGCCGCCACTCCACCACCGTCCCCCACCTCAGGAGAAAGTGGTATGATCTGCCTGGGTGTGCCAGCATTCCTCTTTTAAAATGCACTTGAAGGGTCTCAGCAGGGAGTAGCAGTAGCTTATCTATACCAGATACAGATGCTGATTCTTCCTTATTCTATTTTTGGCCTATCTGCTTAATGTTTTTTGAGCAGCTCGCTTTCTACTCTTCTCATGAGTACTTGTGCTTTCTAGTATAATATTTTGAACAACACAGCTTGCTTCTTCTTGCCTATCACAAAGATGGCACCTTTGACCTTTTGTCATCCAGCTCCATCCCCTTTAAGCTCATAATTACTTTCCCTCTAGTTTGTTGCCCTTGCTTTTCTCTTTTTCACAAATTTCACTGCTGTGTTGCTTGTGCTGAGGTTGGTATGAGCCTGGGGCCTTGACAGGTGAGCTTTGTCATTCTGCAAGGGTGGCAGGAGGTGGGCAGCAGCCTGAAGGAAAGGATGTAGGAATGTAGAGTGCTTTCTTCTCCACTGGATGCAGGGAGAAGTCGTGTTGGCTAAGACAGATTGGGGGCCAGTGTGCAGTAGTCAGCCTTGAATTCACACCAGTTAAGAATAATTTGATAAGGCTGGGCGCGGTGGCTCACGCCTGTAATCCTAGCACTCTGGGAAGCCGAGGCGGGCGGATTGCTCAAGGTCAGGAGTTCAAAACCAGCCTGAGCAAGAGCGAGACCCCGTCTCTACTATAAAAATAGAAAGAAATTAATTGGCCAACTAATATATATATATATATATATATATAAAAAAATTAGCCGGGCATGGTGGCACATGCCTGTAGTCCCAGCTACTCGGGAGGCTGAGGCAGCAGGATTGCTCGAGCCCAGGAGTTTGAGGTTGCTGTGAGCTAGGCTGACGCCACGACACTCACTCTAGCCTGGGCAACAAAGCGAGACTCTGTCTCAAAAAAAAATAAAAATAAAAAAAAGAATAATTTGATAAAGCCTGGGCATATCTGCAGTTGTTATTAAATAGAGTACTGGTTGCTAGTTATTGTTCACAGTTATATTAATATCTGTTTCAAAATTCAGAGTACAGTTCATCTAAAGATGACTACTTTCAAGGATCGATGGAAAGAGGAAATTGTATCTGAGCAGGAAATTTTAGTTTCTAAATACTCATGTTTACACTAAGTGATCACAGATGCTTTTCAAGTAGAGTACATCCTGTGAATTGGCACTTATTTCTTCCCCTATTGTAAAGGTTGATGTGGCTAATGAGAAATATTTCTACATCTTTCTCGTTTACCCCAAGGAAATGGGATGTTGAAATCAGACATCTCTAAGCTCAAACTGTTTTATGTAGCCTGTTGTTAATATGTGGAAGTTGAAATTCTCGTGGAGTTACTGTAGAATTGAAAATATATTATGAAATTTTGAGTATTGCTCAGAGTACACTAATTTATTTGAAATTCTGTTTATCGTACTTGGGTTAGAGAGGCATTTTTCATACTACTTGGGTTAAAAACTGTTACAGAGTTCTAGGGTGCATTAAAAGCTCACAGGAAGTTGAACCTTAATTTGTATTTGGGGGCAAACCTTTGTTCTTAGAGTGGATATTTGATGTGGCTCAAGAGATTTCTATATTTTGCACAATTCAAATGATTAAGGAAAAATTTGCAAATGATTCAGAGATTTGATTTTATGAGCAAGTGAACACCTTGGAGTATCTGCAGTTTGGCTAGTCTTTACATTTACCATTTTATTTAATTATAGTTTGAGATTAGTTCTTTTGAGTTAGATATATTTTTACATAGTTGAATACGGTTTGGCATCCATCATTAGCAGCAGTGTTTACTGCAGAGAAACTTACTATTTTTTTCTTTTTCTTTTTGTTTTCTTTCTATCTTCAGCAGAGAAATTTATTTTTCTGAGATCATTTTCTCGTACCAAAAGCTGTGTGTTTTAGTTGGCTTTGTTCAGATATATGTTCTGAGCTGAGTATATACTTTCTTTTTTTTTGAGACAGAGTCTCGCTTTGTTTCCCAGGCTAGGGTGAGTGCCATGGTGTCAGCCTACCTCACAGCAACCTCAAACTCCTGGGCTCAAGCAATCCTGCTGCTTCAGCCTCCCGAGTAGCTGGGACTACAAGCATGCGCCACCATTCCCGGCTAGTTTTTTCTATATATATTAGTTGGCCAATTAATTTCTTTCTATTTATAGTAGAGACGGGGTCCTCACCCTTGCTCAGGCTGGTTTCGAACTCTTGACCTCAAGCAATGCGCCCGCCTCGGCCTCCCAGAGTGCTAGGATTACAGGCATGAGCCACTGCGCCCGGCCTTGAGTATATAATTTCATAGACTTTATTTTCCTCAGGGCTCGGTTGAGGACTGTCAGATAATATAAACCACAAATATGTGCTTACCTCTTTTATGTGTTGCTTAGGTTTTATAAGGTTAGGTAAAATAAAATATGAACCAACTTGACATTTCCATGTAACAAAACTTAAAAATATGGGTGCATACTTCTTGAGAATTGCCTTTTAGACACTATTAAATTTTTTCAAAATGTTGAATTTTAGTATTTTAGGAAAAGCAAAATAAATTGAGACTGTGTAGGGCCTAGGGAGTTAAGTAAGCTTTTAAGGTGGTATACTTCCCCTTTCAAAAAAAAAAAAAAGATTGCTTGTTCATTTGTGATCCATTTTTCTTTCTCTTTATGCTAATTGTAAGTGAAGTCATCAGATCTGGCTCCATTATTTGGAAAGTGCTTATGATTTATTTAATCAACATTCATTTTGATGCTTTTGCTCAACTGTCTCTGTGCACTTAAGACACCAAGTTAAACAGTAAAACTTTCAGAAAATTGTTCAGCTTTCTTGACCATAAGCTCGGTTTTGTAGTGGAAATTCATTCTGAAACTCGTTAGAGTTCAGTGAATCAACCAAACTAATTCCTGCTGGACTTTCCCTGCCCTGCCTGAATTCCTGTGTAGTTCCCTGTCAGATTTAGGGGAGCTCCCAAGGGACTCCCCTTAGACTTTTTTTTTTTTGAGACAGAGTCTCACTTTGTTGCCCAGCTAGAGTGAGTGCCGTGGTGTCAGCCTAGCTCATAGCAACCTCAAACGCCTGGGCTCAAGCAATCCTACTGCCTCAGCCTCCCGAGTAGCTACAGGAATGCACCCCCATGCCCGGCTGATTTTTTCTATATATATTAGTTGGCCAATTAATTTCTTTCTATTTATAGTAGAGACAGGGTCTTGCTCTTGCTCAGGCTGATTTCGAACTCCTGACCTCGAGCAGTCCGCCCGCCTCAGCCTCCTAGAGTGCTAGGATTATAAGCGTGAGCCACCATGCCCAGCCCCCTTAGACTTTTGGTCTTTTTCTCTGTATACTTTTTTTTTTTTTTTTTGAGACAGAGTCTTGATCTGCCATCTGGGCTAGAGTACCATGGCGTCAGCCTAGCTCACAGCAACCTCAAGCTCCTGGGCTCAAGTGATACTCCTGCCTCAGCCTCCTGAGTTGTTGGGACTACAGGTGTGTGCTACCACACCTGGCTAATTTTTTATTTTTTATAGACACGTGGTTTCTCTATGTTGTCCAGGCTGATCTCAAATTCCTGGCCTCAAGCTACCCTTTTTCCATAGCCTCCCAAAGTGCTGGGATTATAGGCATGAATCAGTGAGCCCCCACCCATATTTTATAATTTCAAACCACAGGTGCAGATAATCCCACTAATCATACTGCCCAGTTGATTGCAAAGGCCCCCTCCTTTTTAATTTATTTTTCCTTCATTCCCATTCTCCTATTTGCCTTTCCTACAGTGAGCTGCCCATTTGAATGTAGATAATGTGGATCCTTTTTTTTGGTAACATGTTCTTATAAAAACTTAATGTTTTGTGTCCATAGCTTTTAATATAGGTAAATGGTGTGGTAATACTGTAATTCTGTTCTTTAAATTTTATTCAACAGTATCCTTTTGGAGTCTCTCCCTATTGTTGCCTACGTCCTTAGGCTACTGCTGCTACTCACTGCATGGTGTCATATGCATCCTCAGCGTTTTACTTGTTCTTCTCCCCTCAGTGAGGAGCTATCTTGTGACTTCCCAGCTGCACACACCTCACCTGTCCCCTCATACACCTGGGTGAGGGTTGCTTTAGGAGGGGACTGGTCAGGTGGTGAGACTTATGACTATTTAGCAGGATTGCAGAGTGCCAAGGTCCTCTTCAGTATGGCCTTTCCTTCTGTGTGGATGTTCCATGTCCATCTCTAGCCCTGAATACTTGATGTTCTCTAACATTATTTTTTTTCAGTCACCTTTTAATTTGCATTTTCTGGTTACTAGTGAATTTGATATCTCTTTATATGCTTTTGAGTTTCTTCTTCTGAAAATTGTCTCTTCATGTCAGCTGCCTGTTTTTATGTTGTGATTGTACTTGTTGATGTGCAGCATCTTATATATTTTAGCTTTTAGTCCTTTTTTATAAATTGTCAGTATCTTCTCTTGGTCTGTGATCTGCCTGGTAACTTTCCCTTATTGTTTCTCATTGATTAGAAACTCTTAATTTTGATACTATTAAATTTATCAGTACTTTTTGTTAAGGTTTCCATTTTAGTAGTTTTAATAAGTTTTTTCCCCTTCTCCCTATAGCTCAGATACTTGTATATTTTCTTCTATTAACTTTAAAGTTTTTTCTTTAGTTTAATTCTTTAATTCATTTGGTGTCCAATTTTATATGCGATGTTAGGGATTTTTATTTATTTAATGGCTATGTATAATTTTTTTTCAAAAACAATGTCGTGATTTTGGAGAAGAGTAGAAAGAAAAGAATAACTTGGGTGGGCGTGGAGGTTACAATTGGAGAATAGTCCTGTCCTTGTCTCCACTGCTGTCTCCTAGGAAACTGCTATTCTATAGATCTCAGTAAAGCTAAATTTAAGTGAAAACACTGAAGATTATATCCAGATTTTTTCCCCCAAGACTCACAATCAGTTATCTTATTTTGCTATACTGTTAATTTTTTTTTACTTTATAGGTAACTAAACTGATTTTCTTTTTTTGGCAAAGACAATCACTTGAAGTGGTTTGTAAGAGATTTGATAATGGATATCTTAAAAGCCTTTTCTATTTTCAGGTGACTTACTAAGTAACCTGTTGCAGAGTCCTAGTTCAGCCAAACTATTGAATCAGCCAATCCCCATCCTTGATGCGGAGAGTGAGTATATCTGTTCCCTGGCCTTGGAGTGCCTGGCCCATCTCTTCAGTTGGATTCCTCTGTCTGCCAGCATCACCCCGTCCCTCCTTACCACCATCTTCCACTTTGCACGCTTTGGCTGTGACATCCGGGCCAGAAAGATGGCATCAGTTAACGGCAGCAGCCAGAACTGTGTCTTGGGTCAGGAGCGAGGCCGGCTTGGGGTCCTGGCCATGTCCTGCATCAATGAACTCATGTCCAAGAACTGTGTGCCTATGGAATTTGAGGAGTATTTACTGCGTATGTTCCAGCAGACTTTCTACCTCCTGCAGAAAATCACCAAGGATAACAATGCCCACACAGTGAAGAGCAGGCTAGAAGAGCTCGATGAGAGGTAATGAGAACAGGTGTGGAGCTGGTATGCCCTGAGAAAGGGCCCTGACTGTTTATCGTGCTGTGCCGCATAGCATCTATAATCCTCTTTGATTTCAGAATATGGGGCTCCTGGTGAGGAACAGAAAGGTAGGTGTGTACCAGTAAGTCTAAGATTAGCTGGAAGGGATAGGGTGGTTAAGGGAAATGAGTTGAGTTTGAAAAGTGCCTGTGGATTGTGTAGGTTTGTTGTCTTTTTTTCCCCATCCACCTCCTGTCCTCCCTTCCACTCCTCTTTCCCCCTCTTCCTCACTATTCACCTGCAGGTCTGAGGTGGTGCAGGAACTGAGACTGCTGCCCATGCGTAGCCAGGAACAGGAGAAGGTGTCCATGGAGGTACAGGAGTTACAATCGCCTTTCTCACTTGGTGTTGCTTGTCAGTTTTTACCATTTGACTTTTCCCAAGTGAACATCTTGCAGTGTATAGGAATGTCCTTTTAATTGTCAGTTTTACACAAATGGCAAGTTTTCATCAAAAGATAAGAGAAGCCGGGTGTGGTGGCACGTGCCTGTAGTACCAGCTACTTGGGAGGCTGAGGCAGGAGGATTGCTTGAGCCCAGGAGTTTGAATCCAGCCTGGACAACATGTCAAGACCTTGTCTCTTTAAAAAAAAAAAAGAGAGAGAAAGAAAAGAAAAAGAAAGAAGAGAAAGGAGAGATGTTAATGTGGGCACAGGTTAATGTGACACATACCTATATTTCTTTGTTGTTCTCTTGAATGGAGCTTAAAATTACCTAGCATTTTTTTCTTACAGTACTCTAAAAGACGACTCCATCAGAGTACTCTGAGGCAGGGCCTTATTATTTATTTCCCTTGTAGATGATGTCATTTATGTATCTTATAGCTTTTACTGATGCAATGCTACTGCTGTAGAAAAACGAGGGAAATTGGAGACTTACGTTATGAATAATCTTGTTGACTGTTCAGAAACGTTCAAGTAGTTGTATTGAATTAGTAAATATTTATGGATTGCTGGACAGTAAAAACTGTTAACATTGGATTGTCTTTTGTTATTAAGCTATAATTAAGTCAAGTCCCTAAAATTAAGAAACTTTCAGTGCTTTTTAAATTGAGCAGTTTAGTTTTTTCTAAAGTTAAAAAATTGATTCGTAAGGGTATTTTTGGTTTGGTTTACTGTAAACAAGTTTTATGTGACATTTGCTTTGTATAATCACAAAAGAACTCATGTGGTAGTATATATATATTTTTATTTGGTGATAGCTTCTTATATGAATTCAATTCACACATTTTTAAATTCTTTTTAGCTTTGGTTAAGAAAAGCTGTATTATCTTCATATGTTAATTAAAAAATGTAGCTGCTTATACTATCATTTGGTTTGTCTTTTACTTTAAGCACAATATAGTCACAGACACTTTGTTGTGGCTCATATTTGGATAGTATAGAAATATATGGTTTATCTGTGTGCTGATTTTGTTATGTGTAACTTTTGTGCCCTTGGTTTTGTATTTTAATCCTATGCTTCCTATTGTCCCGTGAAAGCTGAGAGGTGCCTGTGAGCAGAAAGGTGACATAGATAATACTGTGTGCTTGCTTCCTGGTCTGGGGTCCCTCACCACTAATTCTAAACCGCTCCATCCATTCTCAGGTGTTTAGGGGCTGCTTAACCGTTAAGGTCCTTGGCTTTTCTTCTCCTCGGCTGCCTTTTTTCCTAACTTTATACTGTTCATTAGCACCTGTACCAGAAGGTGGGCAAGGGAAAGAAAATGAGGTAAAATAAAATACGTAGTTTTAGGTATTGAACAGCCTTGTGTGTATTTTTTTTAATTGGGTTGGAGATTAAAGTAAAATTGAGACCACTTGATGTTTTGCTTGTGACTTCTCTTTGTTCTTTTATGGGTTGTAGAGCATTGAGTGCACCTTCCTAAAGAGCAGTAAACTGGTTGACGACTTTGAATGTCCATGTAAAACTATAATGTAATACATGAGCTGAGTGATGAATGAGGTGTTCTTACTCTTAAGTCTTAGCGGTTGAAGGTATCAGGGAAAAGTCTCTCTGTACTTTCCTGTCTCTAAAAATAATTGATTTTAGTGCCTTACTGTTTTTTAAGTACATGGCCCTATGATCCACAGAAACAGCCATTTTCCTTATCAAAATATTTTCTAAAAGCTGCAAATAAGCTCACATATGTGTGAGCCAGTTACAGAGGTTAGACAGGCAGGTTGGCCACCCTCAGGGAGATAGGTCCCAGGAACATTATGGGACACTATTTCTGGGCCAATTTTGCCTTTCTTTCTTTTTTTTTTTTCTTTTTATTTATTTATTTTTTAGAGACAGGGTCTTACTCTGTCGCCAGGCTGGAATGCAGTAACATGATCATAGCTCACTGCAACCTCAAATTCCTGAGCTCAGGCAATTCTCTCGCTTCAGCCTCCTGAGTAGCTGAGACTATTGGTGCATGCCACCACGCCTGGCTAATTAAAATTTTTTTGTAGAGACCAGGTCTTGCTATATTGCCTAGGCTGGTCTTGAACCCCTGGCCTCAAGTGATCTCCCGCCTTAGGCTCCCAAAGTGCTGGGCTTACGGGGGTGAGCCACTGTGCCTGTCCTCAATTTTGCTTTTCTGAGGAGTAGTTGTCTTCTCCCCCTTTATTTCACTTATTTCTGCTTTAACAAATAGCTTTTTTCAGTTATGAATTTCAGAATTATATTTAGCCATTATTTAATATTTAGCTAAGGCCTAGTATGTCTTTACCTTTTTTGTTGGTCTCTGAAATGTGATTTATGAACTTATGTCCATCTCATTTTCTAATCACCTTTTGGTATTTAGGGGCTTAAAATGACAGTTTCTGAGATGTGAGAGTGATGATGTGCTGTGCATTTAATAACAAATATCTCTTATCCTTGCAGCTATGACCCACACTCTTCTGTGAAATCATTTTATGAATACAAATGAATTGGGATTCACTGTGATATTAAAGAGCACTGGATTGGGAGTGGGTGATAGGCCTGTTCTGCCTTGAGCTGGTCGCTTTATCTCTGTGGACCTCGCCTCATCTGTAAAATGGAAATATCAGGCTAAAGTTCCTGAGGCTTGTCCAGCTCTAACAGACATCCCTTATATTTGAAACCAATTTAAGAGTGAATTAGGATGTGCTATGTTTAATTAGCAACAGGAGCTAGGCTGTTTTCTCAGGGGGGGGAAATGAACATTAGGTTGGAAGCCTGAATATACCTTACCTGGATGCCATGCCCTTTGTATAGCGTGGTTTTGTTTTTGTGTCTTTAGCACAGTTCATTTTATTATAATATTTTTGCCTCCTAGCAAAGATAGCCTTCTATACTTGCGAGATTGAAATGACACAGTGATTTGTTCATCAGCTTTTTAGCATCATTTCCTTTCACTTTCTTTGGGTCATAACACTAATGCATTAGAAAATATAAGAGCACTAGCTTATAAGAAGCTGTAGTAGACAGTGTCTAAGGATTAAAGTTGCTTTTCTGCTATGTTTCAGGTGGTAATGGAATGAAGGGTTGCCTGTCCTGTAGGTAATTGTTGCAGGCCTTTATATTTTTAACTAAAAATATATTATAAATCTGTATAGTTCTGTACTGAAAGAAATTTGGATTGAATTTAAGTTCTCTTCTAAGGAGGTGGCTGGGTTTCTCATTGTTGCCTTTTGTCATCTTGTCTCATTTAGCTACATTGAGAAGTTTACTGACTTTCTGCGGCTCTTTGTGAGTGTTCACCTAAGAAGAATCGAGTCCTACTCTCAGTTTCCTGTGGTGGAGTTTTTGACACTTTTATTCAAGTACACATTTCATCAGGTAAAGCACCAAAACCATCCTTTTCTTCCAGAGAAAAGGTGTACCTTGTTATTTTGAGGAGAAAGAACTTTAATTTTATTTCACAAATATTTATATAATGCTTACTATGTGAAGATTAACACATGTAATCTTCACAACAGCCCTATGATGTAGGTGTTATTCATCTGCATTTTACAGATTAAGAGACTGAGCCACAGAGGAACTTGGCCCGAGCACACAGGCTTACGGGTCATACAGTTAGTAAGTGGTGGAGCTGGGATTTCAATCCACAGAGTCTATGCTCTTAACCACTATTGTGTTAGAGAAGCAAAATACAGAAAAAGTTTGAAATTAAGGTCTTTAGTTCCATTCTGTAGCTGTCACCAAAATGTCCCACAAGATTATATGGTGAAGCTTTTAATAGTTAAGTTTTGGTGATGTCCAATTTTTTCCCCAGGATGGCAACAAATTTTTTGAGCTCCTGTTGTATTTTAGGGGCTAGGCATGTAACCTTCACAAGCAAAGTCCTTGTGTTCATTGGGAGTTTACATTCTAGTGACCCAGTATTTTTATAAATATAGATAAACAGCTTTATTGAAGTATAATTTTATATACCATGAAATTCATTCATTGTAATTGTACAGTTCATTGATGTTCAGAGAATAGAGGTGTACAACTGTTTCCACTGTCCAATTTTAGATATTTCTGTCACACCCTATCCCTTATGTCTGCTTGTGTTGTTAAAATAATTTTTTTATTGAACTATGACATACATACAGAAAAGTGCATAAATCCTTTGTGTATAGTTGCATGATGAGTTTTCCCAGAATGAACACCCCTATGTAACTACTACCTGGGTCAAGAAATAGAATGTTCCCGGCACCCCCAACACCCTCACTTCCTTTCCAGTCACTTCCCCTCTCTTCAGTCAGAACAGCAGCCCCAGTCCTGACCATAACAACACAGATTAGTTTTACCTATTTTAGAACTTCTCTGAACAAAAGCATACAATGTATGTTTGTTTTGTCTGGTTTTTTTTTGTTGTTGTTTGACATTATGTTTGTGAGATTCGTTTGTGTTGTATATGGCAGTATTTTGTACATTTTCTTTGTGTTACACTAAATCATTGTCTGAAAATCTATTCCTCTGCTGATTTGGCTGCTTCTAGTTCTTGGTGATCATAAAACATGTTGCAGCGAACATTCTTACATATGTGCTTTTTGACGTACTTAGGTAGCCTTTCTGTTGGTATATACCAGGGACGAAACTGCTAGGTCAGTGAGGGCATCCGGTTTTTAAAAGTAGATTTTTGTTTTGGTTAAAAAACCACTAGTGTTGTAGCTTAATGTGGCTGGAGTAGAGGCAAGGGTCTGGGCTGGGGTGGTTGTGCGTATGTGATAGCGAATTTGCAGCAAGGCTTTGGTGTGGAAGCTGGCCTTTCTCATAGAAGGACTTGGCATGTGAAAATAAAATACCCAGTGGTAAGGGTGAACCATTCCTGGGAACGAGAGGCAGGGGCCACAGCTGGAGAAGGAGGACCAAGGCTTGAAGAAGTGTCAAGGTGTCTGCTAGAGGGGCCAGTGTGTCTAGAGCAAGAAGGAAAACATGCTGAGCTCACCAGGTCTAGGGAGGAATAGAAGAGATTGGGGGAGGGTGAGGACATAGTGGAGAAGCATCAGGTTGGACAGTTTTCAGACGGATCCAGAGAAACCTTAAAGGAGATCAGGAAAAAAGGAAGGTTTGAAAGAATGTTGAGTAAGTGTTAAATAGGTATTTTAGGAAAAGTGGGGCAGAAGTGAAAGCGAGAAGGAGCCAGTGCTGAGGTTGCAAAGAAGGGGCTTATTTGGGGAAATGAAATGAACATACCTTGAAATTTTATGCCTTATGTAAAATGGGATTTTTAAAAAGCATATATAATATAGAAGAAAGCTAAAAAAATGTTTTTTTTTTTTTTTTGAGACAGAGTCTCACTTTGTTGCTCAGGCTAGAGTGAGTGCCATGGCGTCAGCCTAGCTCACAGCAACCTCAAACTCCTGGGCTCAAGCAATCCTACTGCCTCAGCCTCCCGAGTAACTGGGACTACAGGCATGCGCCACCATGCCCGGCTCATTTTTTTTCTATATATTTTTAGTTGGTCAATTAGTTTATTTCTATTTTTTAGTAGAGATGGGGTCTCGCTCAGGCTGGTTTCAAACTCCTGACCTTGAGCAATCCGCCCGCCTCGGCCTCCCAGAGAGCTAGGATTACAGGCGTGAGCCACCGCGCCCAGCCTAAAAAAATGTTTTAAAGTGTACAGTCTTGTGCCTACTTCTTTGGTCTTGGACCCAAAAGTTGTGTATTTGAGCTCTGGGTATTTCTATTAGTGTGTCCTTGGACAAGTCTTTTTATAATAATTTCCTTAGATTTCGTTTTCCTCACATAAGATAAATGCCAGTGGCATCTTCAGGGTCTTTCCTAGTGTTTATCCTTTGTGATTCTTTCACTAGACTGGTATGTATTAGTTTTCCACTGAACTTAACATGGTTGTTTGTTATATTTATTCATTGGGAAAAGAAATAGACATGTGGTCATGAAGCAAACAACAACCTTCTTTCTTCCTCCCCACACCTGGAGGCCATTGTCAGGCGAACTCCTTTCTGCTCTTCTGGCCTCCTCCCCCTTTTCTGGGCACAGCCTTGCCAGCTGTGGAGTAGACATGTCCTTGAGGTCCAGACAGCGTCATATTCTGAGCACAAGGCAGATAGGAACCCGGAGGTGCTGTGTCCCAGTTTACTCTGGGCAAACTGGGACAGGGTGCACTCTAGGCCTGGGAGTAGGGGAGTTCTTTGGGATAAAATTTAAGAGTAAGCAATTATTAGGTCATTAAATATGAAATGTCCAGTTTCAAATCAAAAGTGTAGTTTATTATATCACAAACAAGAAGCAGCATAATTAATCAAAGTATGCGCCTAAACTCGACATGGTTTTACCCCCCCCCCCTTTATTTTTGAGACAGAGTCTCACTCCATTGCCTTGAAAAGAGTGCCATGGCGTCAGCCTACCTCACAGCAACCTCAAACTCCTGGGCTCAAGCAATCCTCCTGCTTCAGCCTCCCATGTAGCTGGGACTGCAGGCACATGCCACCACACCCAACCATATTTTTCTCTTTTTAGTAGAGATGGCGTCTTGCTCAGGCTGGTCTCAAACTCCTGAGCTCAAGCGATCCTCCTGCCTTGGCCTCCCAGAGTGCTAGGATTACAGGCGTGAGCTACTGTGCCTGGCTGTTTTGCCATCTTAACGGTAGCTTGTTTATGCCAGCAGTGAAGAAGCCTGGAAAGCAAGTGGTGATGAAATCTTGAAAGACTTTTTCTACAGCTTGTTGAGAATTGAATATTTTTCCTTGTAAGAACTGTTCCAAAGCCTGGAAGATGTGGTAGTCAGTTGTTGCAAGGTCTGGTGAAATACGTATGGCAGAGTTTCCAAGTCCAGCTGCTGTAGTTTGAGCAGCGTTGTTTGCGTGAAATGTGGTCAGGCGATGTCTTGCAAGAGGATTGGCCTGTCTCTGTTGACCAGTCTTAGCTGCTTTCTTGTAAGCATCTCCATCATTTCATCTAATTTGGGTGCAGTAGACGTCTGCTGTAACCAACTGACCAGGTTTCATGAAGGTGTAGTGGATAATGCCAGCGCTGGACCATCAAACACACACCATTAGCCTTGTTTGATGAGTATTCAGTTTGGGACTGTGTTTTGGCACTTCATCTTTATCCAACTGTTGTGCCGAATGCTTGCGATTGTCAAAAAGAATCCATTTTTCATCACACATAACATTATAGTGTAGAAATGGTTCGCCTTTATGCCGTGACAGGAAAGAATGGCAAGCTTTGAGATGATTTCTCTCTGATGCTTGTTTAATTCATGCGGAACTCATCCATCCAGCTTCTTCACCTTGCTGATTTGTTTCAAATGGTCCAATATTGTTGGAATAGTAATGTCAGACCTTGCTGCTAATTCACATGTAGGTTGAGATGGATTCAATTCCACTACAGCTTTTAGCTCATCATTATCCTCCTTGGTCTCAGGTCACCCGCCATGCTTCATTTTCAAGATAAAATCACCATAACAGAACTTCTGAAACCGTTGACATACTGTGTATTCATTAGCCACATCCTTTCCAAATACTTCATTGATATTTGGAACTGTCTGTGCTGCACTGGTTCCACAATGGAACTCCTATTCAAAAATAACATGAATTTTTGACTTATCTCTGCTCTAAAACATAATTTTGAAAGATAATTACAAGCCAAAATATGCGTTTGAAAGACTGAAGATATACTTTCACAATAAAAATAAAACAAGAAGTGTCAAAGTGAAACGTCAGAGATATCAACTGGTCAAACTTATTACTTAAGGAAATCAGACACTTCATAGTTCATAACCTAATATGTGACCTTGAAGAGAGCTTTATGTCCTTGTCTGTTCGCTAACAGTATAATCTTACTTTATCATAGCTTTATTATTTGTGAAGTGGAAAAACGTATCTTTTCTCTTTCTTATCTAGAGGGTTATTATGAGTATACTCAGTTTTTTGGCCTTTTCTTTCTAAATTATACAGAAAGTTTACTCCAGTCATGCATCACTTAATGACAGGTATGTGTTCTGAGGAATGCATCTTTAGGCAATATTGTTGTTGTGTGAACATCTTGGAATGCACTTAACACAAACCTAGATGGTAGAGCCCACTACACACCTAGGCTACATGGTACAGCCTAACCTGTACTGTGTGTTACTATATTGAATAGTGTAGGCAACTGTAACACAATGGTGAGTATTTGCATATGTAAACATAGAAAAGGTTCAGTAAAATACAGTGTTATAATCTATGGGACAACTGTTATATATGTGGTCTGTTGACCGAAATGTTGTTACTTGGTGCATGACTGTATTGGTAAACATTTTGGAAGAACAGTAATAAGACAAAAGATGGTGCTAGTAACCTTGTTTAACCATTTGTCCTTTTTAATTTCTTTTCCTGCATTTTTCTTTAACCTGAGTGTCCTGCCACCTGTCCCTCTGGCCACTAGTGCTCCCAGATATTGGCCTCTACCATGACTTTCCTTTCTTGCTGAGCCTCTGGAGGCAGCTGTCCAAGCCCATGATTTCTCTGTCACCCTGCCTCTCATCTTACTGCATCCTCACCAGTTCTTTCTCAGTCTTGCACTTTTCATTTTGCCCCTTCTTTCTAAAACAGGGCCTGAGATGGTATGACCTAAGTGAGAGGGCTCTGGACTGGGAGTCTTAAGATCCACATTCTAGTTCTGATTCTGGTCCTTAATTGTCTTGTTACCTTAGGTCACTTCACTTATTAGCCTTGATTTTGTTTTCTTTTTTTTGAGGCAGGGTGTCTTGCTCTATTGCTTGGCCTAGAGTGCAGTGATGTCATCATAAGTCATTGCAGCCTTAAACTCCTGGGCCCAGGTGACCTCAGCCTCCCAAGTAGCCAGGACTACAGGCATGTGCCACCGTGCCCAGCTAATTTTTTTTAGTTAGTTAAAGACAGGGTCTCACTGTGTTGCCCAGGCTGGTCTTGAACTCCTGGCAGCTTGACCTCTCAAAGTGTTAGGATTACAGGTGTGAGCCACTGCACCTGGTTGGTTTCTTTATAAGATTGGAAGAAGAAAAATAGCTATCTGTCCACTTTCCAAGCCTATTGTAAAGATCAAATAAACCAATGCAAAGGGAAATCAAACATTGTAAACCACTTGGAAGATAAGAGTGGTATCATTAGTTTCTTAAGGAAACTTGTCAGGATTTTCAGTGGTCAAATAGCCCTGGAATCTGAAAAGTACATCTGAGCCACAGGTACATTTTAAAAATGGGTCTGTGAAGGTTTTGAAAAGTTAAGTGACTCCACAAGTAGAGCCAGCCTATCACCCTGATGACCTCAATGACCTGTGTCCATAGTGATTGTCAAAGACCGGATCACGGGCAGTCTGTGGGCAGTGGGGCCTGCAGGTATGGATGTGAGTGGTGGCGTTTGCAGGTTGTACAGGGGGTGTATCTGCTTACTTTTCCCCCCCAGCCTTGAGCCATATATTAATACTAAATCCTTAATTCAAAGGCAAGAGGATGACATATATAATTGTAAAGTACTTTTACTTATCAGTAAAACGTGGATTTTTGTGGTGATTTTTCTCAAAAGCACTTCCACATGCATTTGATTAGTTATGTTCTTTTCAGTGGCCTGGTGGGCATTTTTAAACCAGGCAAGGGCGGACTGGGTGATTTACTTAAGGGAAGCTCAGCAAGTTGAAGCCTGGGCAAACTCCGTTTCGTGGGTTTGCAAGTTGAATGGCCTGTGACTGACTACCTGTGTTATTTCCACTTGGCATATTAATTATTTTTCCTGGCTTTTCTCCTGGTTCATTTCATGTTCCAGACATCCTGGCTTTTGCCAGGTATGAAGTGGAGACAGGACATGGTCATTGGTTTTCTAAGGTTGGTCATATCAGTGGTCCTGATTGAGTTGTAGAAGTCTAGTTCCAGGGCTGCCTTTTGGGTAGTGAGTTTGTAGTCTACTGTCTGGTTTTTTAGTTTTTCTGTCTCAGACTTGAGCTTGGATGCAGAACTCCCATTGCACACTACCATACAGTCTTAGTTATTTCTTGGGCAAATTCTTAATATGCCTGTGTAGACTTCTGGATCTCCTTGTGGATCAGAAATGGAAGGATACCGGTCCAAGAAGGTGATGGTATTTTTCCTTTCTGTAACTGATGTTACCACTAAATATGTGGTTCAATGAAGCGGTCACCAGACAAACCAATGGGTTCTTACAGGTGGTGAGAATTTGACTATGTCAGGGATTGGGGGCCTCCAGTTGAACCTGAATGTGTGTGGGAAGGACTTGATGTTGGAGAGTATAGTGCCTAAATTTTGCAATTTTGCATGGAATAGAATCTCAAAGCTCTTGAGAAAGTTATCCAGTGCAAGGGTCTAGGCACCAGGATTCTGCAAAGACTTGCTCTTCTCACTTTGTCCTTATCCATACTTGGTTAGAGTTTGCTCTTAGCCTGTTTGACACCCGTACTTTTGCAAATGGGATAATGCCCTGAGGGTCAGACTTAACAGCCTCATTTTCAATCTACTGTATAGGAAGACTGCAAATGTGACTTTCCTTACATTCAAGTGGGTGAACCTGTCACCTGTGGAGCCACTGAAACTTATTTTTGGTTTTGTAATTGTTCGTAATGGAAAGAAAATTGGCTGGAGGAAGAAGGATCTTTGGATCTCAGTTTCTTTCTTTCTAAAATAAATTTGAATTAGCTGATCTGTGAGCGCCCTCTCCACCACAGTCTCAGATTTTAGGATAGGCTTGTGCTTGGCTTATTTTGTAACTCAGTTTGTCCCCCATAGTCTCTCCCTAATGATGTGTTCTCTGGTACCCTTGTCTTGTCTTGTTAGGTTCAATAGTGCCCAAGGATGAAGACTGTCTGGAAGCGCCAGTTTTGGTTACTGGGAAACTGAGGGAACAGGACATAGGCTTATTATGGTTTACCATTCTGGCAGATGTAAACACTGGCATGTGTGTGTTTCTAAGGAATAGTTGCATTAAATAATTTCATTGTCTGGATTTCTTTTGTACCATAGCCTACTCATGAAGGTTACTTCTCTTGTTTGGATATCTGGACGCTCTTTTTGGACTATCTGACAAGTAAAATAAAAAGTCGTCTTGGAGACAAGGAAGCAGTTCTCAACAGGTAAATTCTATAAACGCTGATAACTAGAAATAGTCATTTTCACCAGTTATTCTTGTGGTTTAATGGGGCAGCCATGCAGCTGGATCTCTTCAGGGAAACTGAGTCACATCAGCTGTTTAGACAGTAATGCCATTAAGTATTTTCTTCTTTTTTCTTTTAAATATCTTATTTTCTTAAAACATTTTTTTCTGATTAAAAAGGAACATTTATTATTAATTTTTAGGTATGTTAATGCTTTTGTGATATGTTTTTTCAATTGTTTAAAATGGCCCTTATTTTAGAGACATGTACTGAAGTATTTATTGGATAAAATGATGTGACATCTGGGATTTGCTTTAAAATAACCCAGTGGGGGTAGACAGGAAGTAGGTTGGTGTAGAGAAGAAACAGGGCTGGCTGTATGTTGGTAATTGATGTTGAAGTTGGTTGATAGGAACTTGGGGTTCATTATGTTCTCACTCCTTTTGTATGTGTTTGAAAATTCGCTAAATAAATGAATAAATACCTATCATTAAAAATGTATTTATTTTTAAAACTAGGAAAACATAGAGAAAAATATAAAGAAGATAAGTTATTCATCATCTCACACTCCAGAGATACTTGCTTTTGTACTTTTTATTGTACACAAGCATTCCATTCTTTCCATTCTTAAGGATGGAAAATGGGACAAGGTTTGTTTTTTTTTCCCCCATGTTTTTCAAACCCATTTTTCTTGCTTGCAGGCAGAAAGTATATTTTCTGTACAATATAATCTTAGTGCCACTGGGTGGGGAGAAGAGGTGGGGAAGTTGGAGATTCAGCATGCCAGGGAAATAATAGCAGGATCCATGTATGGGGAAGCAAAGATGGTCGTTTTCTTAGCAGAAATATACCTGTCATAGTCTCAGTATGTGGCTGCATTCCAGTCACTTGGCAGTTATGAAGGAGGCAAAAAAATGTATTTTACATTGTAGGGTCAGAATAGTTTCCTGTTAAACTAACCCTGATTCTTATATTTCTAGCACACAGATGCAGTTATGGTATGAGGTTACAAACTAGGTGATGTGGCCCTGGGTACTTTATCACACTTAAGAGAGTGCCTGCGGATTTCACTCAGTTTGGTTAGCGCTCTTGCTTCTTTGTATAGTATTTATAAGAGTGATTTCAGGTGAGGTGGCCATTGTGTGCAAAACCTGTCCAGTGGATGAGAGAGGTTCCGTAGTGTGGAAGCCATGACTTAGAATCAGGCAGACCTGGAGTCCTGGTTTTGTAGTTCCTACTTGGGTAAGTTACTTACCCCCTGGAAGCTTCTGTTTTCTCATTTGTGAAATGGAGATGGTACTATGAGTTGTTATGGACTGGGTGTGGCTCACACTTGTAGTCCTAACACTCTGGGAGGCCGAGGTGGAAGGAAGGTGGAAGGATCGCTTGAGCTCAGGAGTTCGAGACCAGCCCGAGCAAGAGCAAGATCCTGTCTCTACTAAAAATAGAAAAAATTAGCTGGGTGTGGTGGCACACGCCTGTACTCCCAGCTACTCAGGAGGCTGAGGTAGGAGGATGACTTGAGCCCAGGAGTTTGAGGTTGCTGTGAGCTAGGCTGATGCCATAGCACTGTAGCCCGGGAGACAGAATAAGACTGTGTCTCCAAAAAAAAGAGTTCTTGAGACAGTAAATAAAATAATAAACTAATGTATTTAATATACGTGACACATCATAAGTACTTAGTAAATAGTATCAATGTTTTCATTTTTTTGCTTTGTTTTTAGGATAGTTAGAATTCAAGGAAATCATGTATGTAAAATGCCTGGTGGCATGGTGTCTAGATGTATTAGGCACTCTGTAAATGGTCACAGTGATGACAACAAGAAGTTATAGATGATGTTACTGCCATTTGACTGTGGCGGTGGCCATGGAGTTAGGTGACAGGGCCCCTGGACGGTGTAAAGGCATTTGGCCCAGCCCTAGATATTTACCTTCCTGCCCAGCCATCTGTCATCTGATGTCACAGTTGTTTGTGGTTCTGGCTGACCACTTTATTTACTTTTTTGAGACAGAGTCTTACTCTGATGCCCAGGCTAGAGTGCCATGGCGTCAGCCTAGCTCACAGCAACCTCAAACTCCTGGGCTCAAGTGATCCTTCTGCCTCAGCCTCCCGAGTAGCTGGGATTACAGGCATGCGCCACCATGCCCGGCTAACTTTTTGTATATGTTTTAGTTGGCCAATTAATTTCTTTGTATTTTTAGTAGAGATGGGGTCTCACTCTTGCTCGGGCTGGTTTCGAACTCCTGACCTTGAGTGATCCTCCCGCCTCGGCCTTCCAGAGTGCTAGGATTACAGGCGTGAGCCACTGTGCCTGGCCTGGCTGACCACTTTAAACACTAGGAATTTTTCATTGATTGTTTGATTATTATCTTAAATGAGGCTTTCTAATGACTTATTTTTTTAAACATACATGTAACAATTTTTAAAGACAAGATCTCACTCTGTTGCCCAGGCTTGAATGCAGTGGCTTCATCGTAGCTCACTGTAACCTCAAACTCCTAAGATCAAGGGATTCTTCTGCCTCTGCCTCCTCAGTAGCTACAGGAGCACACCACCATGCTTGGCTAATTTTTATACTTTTTGTAGAGACAGGGTCTCACTATGTTGCTCAGGCCAGTATTGAACTCCTGGCCTCAACAGTCCTCCTGCCTCTGCCTCCCAGAGTGCTAGAGATACAGGCATGAGCCACTGCACAGCCTATAATAACACTTTTATGCCTTTAAAAAATAAAAAAAACCCTCAAAGCTTGTCTGTGGTTTGTGCTGTTAAAGAATAACTACTATCTGGGGAACTGCTTGTCCTATCAGACATCCTATGGTGGTTTAGGACAGTAGATTATAAAGAAGGGTATATCAGGTATTCCCCTGGGTTGTACAAAGAAAATATCTGAACTTCAGGTTATATTTTTTTCTGTCACCCTTACATGTATACAAATGAATGCTCAAAGGCTTTTAAATGGAAATTTTTAGTTTGGCAGTGACTACTCTAGGTTCTGAGACACCCTGATACAGCAGAGATGTGGTGCTTTGCAGAACAGCTGGTGAAGAACACTGGCTACTGGTAGTTACCACCTTTACCTGGCTGAGAGCATGTAAATGTAATCAAATGTTTTTCAACTTATAAAATATATCTGAGAGAAGATGAGGTGCTTTTGGAATCACATTTGTGACTTAAGCCAGAATTTCACAAGCAACTGATCTTGCAGGAAGTAGTCAGAAATGTTTTCTTGGTATCTTAAATGGGAAACGTAGGTGTGGTTAAGTCACAAAGGCGGTACTCAGTTCCTGTCCCTTGTGGTTTAAGGTTTTGCATCATTCATCACAAGAAAGTGGTAAGCATTGTAGGCTACAAATTTAGAAGCACAAGTGTACATGGATTTATTTTTGGTCCTATGAACTTGGAAATTGGAGTTCTGAATGTTCCTTGCCTAGTGAGAATGCTCGAGAGTTTCTTGGTCAGAGCTGGCTTAAGAGAACTTGAGTACCAGTGTTAATGGGATAAATGTTCAGTAACATACCTTGCTGAGTAAAATTGCTAATGGGGTAGACTATCCTGATTGTCATTTTAAGAAGGTGGTATGGAAGGGTCCACATTTCAATTTCCTTTTTCTCCTTTGTACTTGGGGATGGTTGTGCCTTCCTCACAAGCAGTTGAGAAAGTAGCATGGACCAGTGTGTGTAAATTGTCTTGGCTGACATAGGTGCTCAGTGGGTGAGTTTGGTTCTCTTCCTCTTTCTCTCTCACTTCTTTCTCTTTGTGCTCATCAACATAAAGCGGGTCACCTGTGTAGAAACTTATTTTTATAGGAAGATGAAGAAACCAGAATGTGTGAAGCAACCTAGAGGCATTGAGTCATGTCCTGTGAACCCCTTTGTCATGAGAATACTGGCAAGTGCTGGCCACAGGCCAGCATAGGGATTCTGGGTGACAGACAGTAGGTTAGACTGTAAACAAATGTGGGTGAGCATGGGAAAAATTACCACTCTTTTTGGAGTGGGTTATTCTGCTTAATAAAGAGGAAGTGCCACTGTTACATATGACATACTGGTGCAATTAATAAACGGAGTTAACTAGGTTTAGACCGGGTTCCAGTAGCTTTCTAGCTCTTGCTAGGAGAAATTCGTGTTGTCATCTGCCCCAAAGAGCAAATGAATGGGGTCTTATTTCATTGAGTTGAGAAAACTATCCAGAATTTGTTGGGTTCGGAGCTGAGAGAGGCACAGGAAGCCTCATGTGTAGCAAAATGCTGTTTGTTTTGAGCATCTGGGTGCAAATGGGTGGAGGCTGAAAAAGACATCCACAATAAATTCTTTTCACAAAACTGGGAGGGATAAGGAAAGTTAAGTTCCCCCTCTTGCATTCCATTCCTTTATCTCCCTAGGGAACAAGGGGAGGGATAACTGTTGGCTTTATCAGGAGGATAAGGAAAGTAAGTTCCCATTTTGCATTTCATTCCTTTATCTCTCTAGGAGTCTGGCAAAGGCTATGTGCCTAATATACCCCTAAGAAGGGGAGAGCGGTGGGTTTTATAGGAGGTTTGGGTGGAAGTTTGAGGAGGGTGAATTCTTTAACCACTTCGGTACGAGCGTTGACTATAGTCGATAGCCACAGATGAATGGGCACAGTGACTTTAGCCGGCAGCTGTGATATGAAGGTGCACAGCTGATCATCGATTTTAGCCAACAACCGTGATATGACTTTTCTAATTTTTCATTTATCAAAATAAAATTGTGAACATTTAAAAATAACATAATGAAAATATATATGTATATATTACCTATTCTGATTTACATTACAAATAAAGCTGCCTGTAAAGTAAAACAAGCTTTCAGTGCTTTAAAGCTTTCCTCATCACACAAGAGCAAAACTGATTCGTGGTTGTCAATGCACAGCACAAACTATCGTGCGGAATATGAGTGCCGGCTGTGGGCAATGTTTCCGGGCCGGTGAGTGGGGTACTGAAGTGGTTAAGCCTAACAGAATTATGCTTCAGTCCTTTGTAGCTATCCAAGTTGAAATTTTGTCTACTTATTGCCTGTGTGTTTTTAATTCATTTCTTTGTTCATTTGTCCTTTATTCATATTTATTGAGCACCTACTATTTAGTTGCCTTAACGTGTATAATTTCATTTAATTTTCAGAACTTGTGAGGTCTATAGGCTTATCTCCATTGTGTATACAAGCATTTAATGTTGTAAGTTTCCCTCTAAGCACCACTTTAGCTTTATTCATCAAATTTTAATAGGTTGCACTTTCATTTGCTTTAAAGTATTTTCTCTTTAAAATTTTTCTTCAGATTTCCTCTTTAATGTCCCAATATTTGGGGACTTTTTCATATATCTTTTTTGTTACTGTTTTCCAGTTAATTTTATTATCATCTGCAAACATATTTTGTGTGATTTTAGTTATTTTAAGTTTTTTCATGTTTGTCTTGTGACCCAGTTTTCTTGGAGATTGTTTATTGTGCACTTGAAAAAAATGTGTATTCTGTTGTTGTTGGGTGGAATGTTCTATGAATGTCAGGTCAGATTGGTTGCACGTGTCTCCTTTATCCTACTTGTTTTCTCAATTACTGAGAGAGGTGAATTCTCCAGGTATCATTGTGGATTTATCTGTCTCCTTTTAGCTTTATCAGTTTTTGCTTCATTTATTTTGATCCTCTGATGTTAGTTGTATACACATTTAGTTTTCCATTTGATGTATCTATTGACTGTATCTCTCTATGTGGGTATTTTAGTGGTTGCTCTGGGTATTTATATATATATATATATATATTTATTTATTTATTTAACTTTTCACATTAACATTTTACCACAAGTGTAATATGGAAATCTCACCACCATATAGATTCCTTTGCCCTCTTTATTTTGAGGTTGCCATATGTTTTCCATCTACACACTTTGAAAACCCCATTAGACAACATTCTAAATTATGCTTTTACCCATCATCCATATTTTAAAGATCTTAGGAGAGGAATAGTCTATTATATTTACTGAGACAGTTGCCAGTTCTCTTGCTTTTCCTGCATTCTTGAAGTTCCATGTTCTTTCTCATATCATTCACCTTCTTTGTTAGTCAGTTTGTGCTGCCATAACAAAACACCACAGACTTGGTGGCTTAAACGACAGTTTATTTTCTCACAGTTCTGGAGACTAGAAGTTCTAGATCAAGGTACTGGCAGATTCAGTTTCTGTTCTGGGGAGAGCTCTCTTGGTGGCTTGTCTGTGTTCTCATGTAGTCTTTCTGCCGGGCATGCGTGGAGAGATTGCTCTCTTGTGTTTATTCCTCTTCTTACAAGGGTGTCAGTCCTTGTGGATTAAGGTCCTACCCTATGACCTCACCTAACCTTTATACCCTCTTTATAGGCCCTGCCTTCACATGCAGTCACACTGAAGGTTAGGGATCAACATAAGAATTGGAGGTGGGGTTTGGTGGGCAACACAATTTAGTCCATAGCCTTCCATCTCAAGACCCTCTTGGAGGACTGTTACTATAGCTGTTTTAAAGTCATTGATAATTCTAACATCTGTGTCATCTTGAGGTTGGCATATCTGTTGATTGTCTTTCCCTTGAGAAATAGTGTCTCTCTGTTCTTCGTCAGGTAATTTTTGGATCCTTTTACCTGTTTGTTTCACCAGTGTTAGGCCTGGCTTTCCTCTCCGCCGCCACCTTATGGTCAAAGGTGGTTGCTGCATGGTGCTACAGACCTGACACCCATGATTTAGGCAGCAGGAATGAGGAGTGGGATAGGTTGGGCTAAAGAAGCTTTCCCAAGTCCCACCCAGTGACTTCTTTTAGCGTCTCGCAAGGGAGGCTGGGAAATACAGTCTTTGAATTGACCTCAGTGCCAGCGTTCTCTTACTAAGGAAGAAGGGGAAGATGGGATATTGGGCAGGCCAGAGTATCTGCCATATCCACGTAGGTACCCAGCTCCCACCAAACACTTTGGGAGGTCACTTTTTATATACACTTTTGTGTGGGTTTAATCTAAGTGCTGTGTTTTTGTTTTTCTACAGCCAGAGTCGCTAACTGCCAGTTAGGATTTTAGGTCTAATATAGGATTATCCTTTGCATATATAGTTTCTAAATTTTCTTTTAGTTTAGCAAGATAACTTATCCATGACAGAATTCATCCATCCTCTGGTCTGCTTGCTGCTCTGAAGTGGATTTTTCTTTCCTAGCAAAATTGTGAAAATGTTTTGGTTTGTCATCAGAATTTATAGCATGAAATTTCTGTAACATTAGGAATTATGTCCTTAACAAATAGCAAATGTAAGTATTTGATTTTACTTTTTGTGAAGTCTCTGAAGTAGGGTTTTGACCTTAGTGGGTGATTTTTCTCACAGATGTTGCCAATTTTATTAGGAATTTTTCCTGCCAACACTCTTTCCTGGGACATGCTCAGTTGCCAAGGACATGCCCTAGGACTGGCATCTGTTAGGTTGTTACCTCATTTGCAAACAGTGGGGGAGTCATTGTTGAAGGTGGGGTGGGTAGCCAGTGTCTCTGTCTCTAGTTAAGAAATGAGTTTTTGTGTCTACTGAACTCTGAAATAGAACAGTCCAGGAGTATTTGTAAGTGGTCTGTAGACTGTCTCTACAGAGTCTCATCTCAGGGGTTGTAGCTCTTAGATTAGGTGGACTATATTTGGTCTTGGCATTTGATATCTTTTGGTTTTGGTCATCTTGTTCATTACTCACTGTATTAGATTGGTTGGTGTATTAGTTAGGGTCCCACCAGGAAAACAGAAACCACACTTAATTAACAGAGAATTCAAAGTAGGAAATTGATGAAATAGGCTTTAGAGGACTAAAAAGCAAAAAGGGAACACTGAGAAAACACAGATGATAACTACAGGAAGTAGCTCCACCCGGAAGGCTGGGGGTACAAAGGAAAGAGGTTGGGGTTAGCAAAATCTAGACGATCAGAGGGACGGGGACCCGTGCAGCCTGGGCTCAGATCTCTGAAGGGAGCAGCAACCCCACCCAGCTGCTGCAGGAGCCAAGAGGAAGGGCTCCATGGAGCTGGGACCCATTCCCTTGAGGAGAGGATGTTGCCTGGCTGCTGTTGGCATCTCTGAGGGTGTAGGGTATTGGTTTGGGAAAGTGGAAGAGCCACTTGCTGCTACCAGGTCACTATTACAGTGCCAGGACAGCCAGCCCACAGGAAGAATGAAATACCATTGGCCCTCCTTCTGCCTTCCAGTCTTATTTCAGTGTCCCCGTTGACAGAGCCTAACAGGGTGGGGAGAAGTGTGCTTTCCATAGTCTCAGCCCCAGCACAACAAAGTATGGCAAGTAGATTGGTGCTGAGAGCCCACTAACCAGTGTGGGTGGTTTGCTTAATGAATGGGAGCAGTACCTTACCTTGTCTTAGAAGCATTTCAAGACAGGTGAGCATTTAGGCAACATGATTTGTTTTTGCAAATGAGTGGTTTTTTGGTCCTTGTGGTAGCAGCTGTTGCATATAACTTGGTATCTTCTAAGTTAGGTTCTTATCATATGTGGGAAACATCCAAACCTAGGGCTCTGAGTATTTTCTTTGAGGAATTATTCTTAGGTACAGCTCAAAGGGTCAGGGTTTCCCCAGGCTCTTTCCATTTCTTCTTTTAGTTTTTCTAACTCTTCTCAAAACTGACTAAAGATTAGGTTTTGGGAGTTGGGTAGAGCAGGCTCAAAACCCATTGGTTATTTCTATGTAGAGAGAACATGAGATTTTGAGTTAAGGAGCCATGGGTTCAAAATGGCTAGCTTTGTGACTTTGGTCAATTTATTTAACTTGCTCTTGAGAAAAATATTGATACCATCTATACTGTACAGCTGTTAAAAGCATTGAATTACTGAATTAAGTGATATTTATATATATTACATATAATTCCCAGGGCAACTACTAAGACAATAAACTTAAAAATATATAGTAAAAGAAATGACAAAGGACTTAAAAGGCTACACTGGAAAATACCAATTTAACACAAAAGAAGACAGAATAGAGGAATTGAGGAACATAAGACAGAAATGGCAGAAATCCTTCCTTATTGGTAATTATATTAAATGTAGTAGATTAGATTCTCTTATTAAAAGGCAGAGAATGGATTTTAAAAAACCATGATCCAACTACTTGTTATCTACAAAAAGCTTTAGATTTAGACACAAATAGATGAAAAGGATGGAAAAAGATATTCCATACAAACAAAAACCAAAAGGAAGCTGGAGTAGCTATACTAATATCAGACAAAATAGACTTTAAGATAAAATTGTTCCCAGAGACAAAGAAGGGCATTCTGTCACGGGTCAATCCTTCAGGAAGGTGCGTGGTGCCTGGCACATAGTTAAATGCATACCCTGCTGCTGTTCCACTCACACGCTTGCTGGCCCATGAACTAGGCATCAGGCATTCAGATACTTCTTGAAACTCACGGTAATCCAACATGGACACCATTCCCTTTCTATTGCAGGAGGCATCTTTGAAATCCTAGGCTAAAAGCCTTCTTTCACCTGATGTTGAATTTCTCCCTGCGCCATAGGTACGAAGATGCCCTGGTCCTCTTGCTCACAGAGGTGTTGAACCGAATCCAGTTCAGATACAACCAGGCCCAGTTGGAGGAGTTGGATGATGAGACTCTGGATGACGATGTGAGTGGCACTCCCTAATTGACTTTACGTCATTGTCATGTTGCCATGTGAGTCAGAATGGAGACTTGGAACCTGCAGCCCCTCTGCTCCAGAGACCATGCTTAAACCAGAATAGCCTTACAGTTTGAGTTGTACATTTGAAATTTTTTTTTTCTCCTACTGGTTCCTCTAGGCTTATTGACTATAAAAATTGTTTTACAGGCATTTTTACCTGTTATGGACAAGAGATGTAAGTAGGGAAACCATGTGTACAATGAAAAGCAATTCAGTGAGATCTCTGTGAGTCATACCCTAGTCTGTCCTTTGTATTTCCCCTCCTCGCACCCCACCTGTGTTCCCCACCCTGGGCAATAAATAATAGTTCAATACTGGTGGAAATAGTTGAAAGAGATACTTATAAATAATAAAGCTAAAAAGAAAGGAAGTCTATTTTAAGTATATTATACAAACTGCTATTTCTTAAAATCAATCTTGAGTTTATTGATGCTGGTATATCCAGCATTAATAAGGAAATTGTCTTTAGGGACACAACTCCAGTATTTCTTTTCTTAACCACCAGGCACTTTAAAATTTTTAAGTAACTGTTAATCATTCTCAAAACAAGTGTGACAATGGCATGTCAGGACCTCTTGGGTGGGCATGTTTGGGTTAAAAAGAGCCTTGTGTACTTGGAACCAGATGGTCTGGATTTGAATCTCTGCAGCCTTTGACACGGAGGAAATAGAGGGTTGGGTCTAGAATTTCTCTGAGCCTTAATTTTCTCATCTCCCACAAGAGGAATGATATGTCTTGCTTCTTAAACTGCATCATGGATAAGAGTCTTTGGAATAACTTATTCAAACAGATTTTGATTCTGCAGGGTTGGAGTAGGGACCACCGAATTTGCATTTCTGACAAGCACCCAGCGAATGCTGATGCTGGCTGTCTGTGGCCACACTCTGCGTGGCACTGAGTCAGTAGTTGTATGCATAGGAGTGCAGTTCACGTAGGGGGACCGATGCATTTCACAAGTGCCTCTCTGTCTCTATTTGCTAGGGGGAACAGCAGGTTATTCTACATGGATCCTTTGCTTTCTGAGGAGATAGTTTTTTATGAAATTAATTCATTTTTAAAAATATATATTCTAGCTTGAATAACCTGGTTCCATCACTTTCCATTTCTTCAAATTTTTTTGTCTTGAGAGCAGACTTGAGGCAAAGGAGAGGTTGGCAAGGAAGATGGCAAGATTGTGCCTGCCTGGGAGAGCTGATTCTTTGTGTTTCCCCCACAGCAGCAGACGGAGTGGCAGCGGTACTTACGTCAGAGCTTGGAGGTGGTGGCCAAAGTGATGGAGCTCCTTCCCACGCACGCCTTCTCAACACTGGTAACTCACCATTTGAAGGGAATTGACTAGTCTAATTATGTCCCTGTACGTAGAGCATGGCATGCATATATATAAAATATTTTTAAAACAGAATAATAATTACTATAACCTCAAATTTATCAAATGTTAACATTCTTACAAAATATCATGTCAACTTTTGGAATCCCTGTTTAGTCTTAGATATAATCTGAATTCTACTAATGGCTTGATGCCTTCATCAGTATCTCGAAAGTGGCCAGGCCAAGGAGATGTCATTTATTAAGCTTTATTGCTGACAAGCTAGCCTTGGTAAAGCTTACTCTTGGCAGATGGCTAGCTCTCTCCTGCCTGCGTTTGTGTGCTGGAATCTTTAGTCATAAACACTGATTTCACTCATTAAATAGTACTTATTTGAAGAGATTTCATTAAATTCACCTCTTCTTCAAAGGCAAGATAATTTATTGGGATCAGCTTTTATATTTACAGCCCAGCTTTATCTTATGTTTTCTCATGGAAAGTGCCATTTTACTTTGCCATCTGCCTTTCTCAGGGGCTTGCTACATTTAAGTCTTGTTTTTATCTTAATGGTGAGCATAGCAGCTTTAGAAAGAAAGATACAACTCCGATCATGAATTTCTGTCTGCTACTTGAGCAACGGAAGCTGATTTCCCAATAATTTGGCCTTTCACTTTGCCATGCACTTTAATAAGGCCTGTCTGATATTTCTCTCAAGGGTAGGAGTCCCCTTGGATTTGAAGGGAGATATGGCCCTGTCTCAGCTCTAGAAGGTGTAGATCATTTGGGGACTTGATGTCCTCTGTTAGGCATGTAATAATCACACCCTAGTCGTCTTTGCTTCCTTTAAAAACAAAGTATCAGACTTTTTGATACATTGTTTTTTATTGTATGTGTTAATTGATCTCAATTAGAGAAATTTTAGGGGGTCACTGCAGGGGGACCACCTCTTCTCAGCTGTGTGTAAAGTTTCCCAGAGAAAAGTTTTTGATGCTGCCCCTTGCCCTGTAGGTACTTGTAATGTTTTAATGTTAAAATGCTGTTTAAACTTGGATTATGATTTAAAAAAAAAAATCTTTATTTGCTTTCAGTTCCCAGTTCTTCAGGACAATTTAGAAGTTTATTTGGGATTACAGCAGTTTGTAGTTACTTCGGGGTCAGGTAAACTGGTTTATATTTTCTAATTTAATTGAACATTCCAAAAACCACTAGACTGATACTTCATTACTGCTACTTTTGCTGTCAGAACATTTCTTCACTGCAGCCCCCTGCTCCCCACTTCTAAACAGGGAAAATTTTAAAAGACTAATGATAAAAAGAAGCTGTGGGGGAGGTAAAATATGAGGTTATGACAGTATATTCTAAAGAAATGTCTGGAAAAGAAGCTAATTTGGAGCAAAGAGAAAGGGTTTACTAAAAACTGTAGAATATTTTCTCATGTCCTTTATACCAGCAAGTACCCTACAAAGAAAATGCCCTTAGACATTCCTGTGATATGCTGTTTCTTCTCTGGGTTTTAGAATCAGAAGGGCATGATGGCAGCTCCAGAGCAGGCGGTGCCATGGTGGTGCACACGGACAGCTTGTCATTGCTAGCTCTCCTGTTGTACGGCCCATGGGAGCCTGAGTGTAGCTGCTTGGAAAGGCTCTTGGCTGCCGTTTATGGGCCCTGCCTGCTTGGGGTTTGGGGTTAACATTTTTTGTTTTTGTTGGTAATAATAATGATGATAATAGCTTCCTTTTGTAGAGCTTTCATTACATACGAGGCACTGTGTTATTCACTTATGTTACTTAATTTTCCCAATTGTCCTGTGAGGTGTAAATACTCTTATTAGTCACCCCTATATTTATAGAAGAGGAGATTGATTTTCAGAGATGGTAATGTACTCAAGATCATATAGCTTGTTAGTACTAATCCTAAGATAGTATAATGGGGGAATGATAAAAAGTTGAAATAACTTAAGATCTGACACTTATCTTTTTTTTTTTTTTTTTTGAGACAGAGTCTCACTCTGTTGCCCAGGCTAGAGTGAGTGCCGTGGCGTCAGCCTAGCTCACAGCAACCTCAAACTCCTGGGCTCAAGCAATCCTGCTGCCTCAGCCTCCCAAGTAGCTGGGACTACAGGCATGTGCCACCATGCCCGGCTAATTTTTTTTTTTCTATATATATATTTTAGTTGGCCAATTAATTTCTTTCTGTTTATAGTAGAGATGGGGTCTCGAACTCCTGAGCTCAAACGATCCCACCTCGGCCTCCCAAAGAGCTAGGATTACAGGCTTGAGCCACCGCGCCCGGCCTGACACTTATCTTTGACAGCTGAAAACACCAGAAACTTAAAAACACACATGTCCTCCCCACCCTGTCACCTGCTATATGCTGCTGCTTTGGTGTTTTGCTTGCAGGAGTTATGCCTGGCCCTGGCTTGCAGCCCCTCTTTTGTGCAACTCTTGTTGCTTCAGCCTCACACAGAGCTGCCCAGAGTGCAGCCCATCTCTCCTGGATGAGCTTGTTATTCATGGCAGAACCGCCACGGGAGGCTCTTTCTGAGGCTGCCCTTCTTGGTGTTCTTTGATGGCCTGTTTCCATGACTATATTAGCTTCTAAATAATCTAATGGGCCCCAGGAGGTTGATGGGACTTGGCATGCCCCAAGTATAGGCCCTGGCTTTGTAAACAGGGTAAGAATTTTAAAAAGACAATTTTCAAAACAAACATGCCTCTAAATATGCTGTCAACACTAATGAAAATCATTTGTGGAGAAGTGCTACAGATGTTTCTGGAATCCATTCTTGGAGTAACAGTGCCTAGGTGGTCTTTCCTTGAGGGCCACTATTCAATTTAGAGTGTACTCAGGACCCTAAATTATGTTTGAGCTATTTAAAAAAAAAAAAAGTATGTCTTCTTTCTCCCCAAAATTGACCCTTACATTTCCAAATTGGTGTTTTTTTTTTTTGTTTGTTTGTTTGTTTGTTTGTTTTGAGACAGAGTCTTGCCCTGTCGCCCTGGGTGGAGTGCAGTGGCGTCATTGTAGCTCACTGCAACCTCAAACTCCTGGGCTCAAGAGATCCTCCTGCCTCAGTCTTCCATGTAGCTGGGATTACAGGCATGTGCCTTGACACCTGGCTAGTTTTTCTATTTTGAGTAGAGACAGAGTCTCACTCTTGCTCAGGCTGGTCTTGAACTTCAGAGCTCATGCAGTCCTACCACCTTGGCCTTCCAAAGTGCTAGGATTATAGGTGTGAGCCCTTTTGCCGGCCCAAATCGATATTGTAGTTGACTTTTTAACATTATGCTGAGTCTATCTTCAGGTGAAACTCTGCAGTGAGTCTTAAATCCTTTTTCTGAGACATAACTGATAACTCATAGTTCTCATCCTAGAGGATAATCTGGCTTATTTTTCCCTAAATGAAATACCACGTACCTGCTCTCACTGAAGCCTATTTACTGGCAATTTCATAGAGCATTTGGCTTTTCTAGATATTTGTAAGTCTCATCTCAACACTAATCTTTGGTGTGTACTCCAGTGGCAAAACCTCTCAGGCTAGAGAAACACTTATTTCCTGTTTTAAAATGAGCTCTCTTATCCATGATGAAGCATTCCCCCATCCCTTGGTTGCTCACAAGCCAAGTTTCCAATGCAAAGGCTATTAAAAAATTGAAACTCTGAGTATACTGTGTTCCCTGGTTCTCATAGCCATTTACCCCCTCAAGTAACCTCCCTGCTGTAGTAGCCTCACTGCCTCTTAGCAGAGCCATGTTCTCTTTCCCCCATAGGTTATGGCTCCTCTTATTTGCTTTTACCTTAGCCCAGCCTTTAAATTCCTGTGTTTCCTGTGGAACCTGTATAAGTGGGAGTCAGCCACAATTCTTGCCCTGTTCTGGTACTGTGATCATTTATGTCAATAGGGTGTACATTTGACTGGCAGTGAGACCTATAAAGTTGTTACCCAGCACAAAACCTCCCAGCCTACCCCAACCCCTCTTGTTGTCAGGGCATTCAAATTCAGAAGATTCTGTGTGCTTCTTACTATTTCTTTCTCCTACTGCTGATCTTGTTTCTACTTCCTCAGTAAAGACCAAAGCAAAGCATGTTGTGTTGCTGCGACTCATAAGTTGCTATGTGCTTCTCTTGCTCCCGGCAGGTCATCCTTTGCTTTTACTGTTTGTCTTTTCTACTGATGTGGATTAAGCAACCTTCTCTTATACAGCATTTATGTCCTTACATTTATGCCCTGCAGTATCCATTCTGTATTTGGCTTCTGTCACTCCTTGTTGAGGCAATATTTCTGCATTAAGTAACTTCTCTAACGTTTCTAGTTAGACATGCAAGCTTTCCTGCCTAAGAAATTATTTCAGCTACAATATATAAGACTTTTAGACTTATGTTTTCTGTTCTGCTTGGGTTCATTTATGATTTATTTGTTCTTTAGGGTATAGTGCTTCAAATGCTGATTTTTATACCTCCATCTCCTTCATCCCCTGAAAAGAGAAAACTAAATTAAGGGTTTTTTCTGGGGGATTTTTTTTTTTTTTTTTGAGACAGGGTTTCACTCTGTTGCCTGGGCTAGAGTGCAGTAGCGTCATCATAGCTCACTGCAACCTCAAACTCCTGGGCTTAAGCAATCCTCCTTCCTCAGCCTGAGTAGCTGGGACTAATTAGGCTTTTTTGTATTTTGGTGTTTTTTTTTTGATTGTCCTTCAGATTCTTCAAAAAGGAAAAAAGGTTTTTTTCCAGGGCATTGATTTGCCAAGGAGCTATTCTTTGGATTTGGCTTAGAGCACATCTAGACAGCTTCAGAATGATTTGTGGAAGATGGGACTAGCATAGCCATTATATTTTGTCCCTTTAAGCCTTTATGTCGAATTATTCTTATGTGAAGGTTCTACTTTGCAGATGTTCTGTGTTTTGGGGGAGGAAAGAAATCTAAGCCTTAGCCAAATAGAGGAAAATGTGGGTGGATCTGAACAGCTTTTCACAGTGGGACTCTGTCCTGCCCCCTCAAGTTTAGTTGGTGCCTCGCATGATTTTGCAGTGGTGATATTAGGTTTCTAGGCTAGAGAGTGATAGGGGTAGAGAATTTGATTAGGGGTACTTACTGCCAGTGTATTTGTCTTGTAGCAGAACAGAAAAGAACCAGCTACAGTTTAGATTAACACAGACCTTAAATGCCACATATGTGTGAAGTTGACTTATTTGGAATTACAGTTTTGTTAGGTTAGAAGTGATCAAATATCAGCAATTTTATGTGGTTCAAATAACAGTTTAAAACATACACAGCACTTCCAAGCTGTTTTCTGTTCTAGATATTGCACTTTGCTGGATGCGTTAGGGCACATTTAGAGGAGAGTGATCAGGAGGGCAAGGGTTCTCAGGAGGAGGGTGCCAGGGGTAATAGAAGGGACCCAGAGCCGTTTTTAAGCCAGGAGAAGATTTAGAAGGATGTCACCCTTGTCTTTGCATCTCCCCCTGGCTGTCATGTGTCACAGGCTCTGGCTAGTTCCGTGTTCTACCCTCGAAGGCAGGGATAATAAGGAGGAATTACTGGCAGACGTATTGTTCCTGTTTTTGATTAAGTTGTCAAAAGATGGAAGGGCCCCTCAAGAGGCACTGTGGGCTCCCTAGCATTCAGTTCAGCTGTCCAGGGAGAGATTGAGGGCCAGGTGGGGACGGAGGAGGGCGAGGGCAAAGGGGAGAGGGCAAAGCTTGGGCAGGATGCCTTCTGAGCTCTCTGAGGTCCATACTTAAATGGAAACTTGGTTTAGGGTGGTGTTTGGGTTTGGCTTTTAGAGGAAAAACACAGACTGTTCCCCTTACGTGCTTAAAATAATTAAGAACCTAGTTCTTAGGTATTCCTAAGGGTACTTAGTTGAAGGTATTAAGTACAATGATTAAGTTGAAAACTAGTGAACAGGGTAGAGCTTTGTGGGAGGTGGTGTTGAAAATGAAGGTTTGTGCATACGGGAAGCATGAGGGGCTTCCATGTGGCTCTTTGAAAGAAAAGGTGGCTTCACCTCTTTTTGGGCCTGTGCTACTCCCATACCCAGTTCCAGGGTATATCTTTCTTAAGGGTTAGTTTCCCACAGCGCCCTCAGGTTTGGCTGATAAGCAAAGGAGCAACAGGAGACGTTGACTCTGGGAGCATAGCCGTAACTTTGAATATCCCATTGACATTCAAAAGGTATATAACTGGGACATTAGGGCCATTTCATTCTGTGGCCCTTGAAGGCAGTGTTCCTTTCGCATGACCAAGCATGACCAAAAGTACCTCTATTTGTTCTGTGGGCTCATCTGGCTGGTGTG
>VSMD01136752.1:0-14222 GCA_008750895.1 Mirza zaza | reverse complement strand
GAGGCTGAGGCAGGAGGATCGCTTGAGCCCACGAGATTGAGGTTGCTGTGAGCTAGGCTGACGCCACGGCACTCGCTATAGCCTGGGCAACAAGGCGAGAGTCTGTCTCAAAACAAAAAGAGTACAGGACGGGGAAGGGGAAACTGCCATTCGTGGGTCGTCCAAGGAAGTGGGGAGGGAGGAAGGAAGGAAAGAGAGGACAGAGATGGGACGGCCCCACAACGGGGGCTCAGGACACGCCGCATCAGGCCCCAGGAGGGTCACACAGGGACGTCCCCTGCCCGGCTCACGGCCGTCACGAGGTGACCCAGCCTTCCCTCTCGCTCCTTCCCGATCCTCACACGTGAGCGCCTGCCTCTTCCTGCCCCCTGCATGAAAGGATCTGGAACACGAGAGGATTCAGGTTTTACGTCGGGCGGATTGAGAGCAAACTGGAGAGAGCAGGGTGGCCTGCAGGTTAGAGCGGCAGCAGCTCAGCATTAGAGCCAGAAAGGGTCCCTCCTCGGACTCGCTGGGACTTGGGGGAGGGGCTTAGATTTCCCAGGGAGTGGAGGTGGGGCTCCAAGCCACTGTGTTTCCCCGAAAATCAGCCCTCCCCATCAAACAAGCCCCAGCAGGATGTCCGAGCACGTGCGCAATAGCAGCCCCACCCCGAAAATCACCCCTGGTGCCGGGCGTGGCTGTGCAGCGTCTGCACAACCCATGCGTGTGGTCGCGGAGCGGGAAAGGACACGAGCAGCCCTTCTCATCCGCCCCGTGACAGCTCCAGTGCTCGACAGGAGACATCGGGGCCGGTGGTTCTAAAGGAAACAGAGTCGCAAGACATTCAGGATGGGATTCGGGGTCTGGAGAGTGAGGATGATGTTCCAGAAGAAGACGACTTCACTCTGTTTGAATCAATGCAGATGGTTGTACCGTCCTTAAAAAAATAACATATCCCCTGAAAATAAGCCCTAGGGTGTCTTCTTCTTTTTTTTTTGAGACAGAGTCTCGCTCTGTTGCCTGGGCTAGAGTGCCATGGTGTCAGCCTCGCTCACAGCAACCTCCAACTCCTGGGCTCTAGCAATCCTCCTGCCTCAGCCTCCCAAGTAGCTGGGATTACAGGCATGCGCCACCATGCCCGGCTAATTTTTTTCTATATATGTTAGTTGGCCAATTAATTTCTTTCTATTTTTAGTAGAGACGGGGTCTCTTGCTCAGGCTGGTTTCGAACTCCTGACCTTGAGCAATCCGCCCGCCTCGGCCTCCCAGAGTGCTAGGATGACAGGCATGAGCCACCGCGCCTGGCCCTAGGGTGTCTTCTTAAGGAAAAATGAATATGAGACCCTGTCTTATTTCGGGGAGACACGGTACTATCCTCTCCATGACAAGGGCTGGGCACCCCACCTCACATCGGGGCACGAGGCGTTCTACAAAGAACGTGACAGTCAAATCCCTGCAGGATTGTAACACGCAGCGGCGGAAGCAAACACGAGAAGGCCCGAGCCGGGTGACCTTTCCAATGACACCCGTAACTCACGCCAGCATCCCCAGTGCGCCCTGCTCCTCTGCAGCAGTGCAAACCCTGTCTGGCCGGCGGTGGGGGGCCCATCGCTGCTTCTCCCTGTCCCAGGACAGGGAGCGGGTGGAGAGCCGGGGCCGGGGCCCTCGCCCAAGGAATTCGCTCCCAGATACCCGGGACCTCCGTCCGAGGAAGGCACTGTCACGGTCCGTTTGAGGGTGGCTCTGTTCTCTTCCTGTGCTGGAAAGGTTTGAAAGTCCCAAGGAGGGACTGCCGACCAGTGCAGCCTCTGCAGAAAGCAGTGTGGAGAGACCTCAAAGCGATGCAAGTGGATCTGCCATTGGATCCAGCAATCCCACTACGGGGCATCTACCCAAAAGAGCAAAAGTCACTCTGTGAAAAAGACACCTGCACTCGGATGTTTATGGCAGCACAATTCACAATCACAAAGTTGTGGAAACAGCCCAAGTGCCCATCAGTACATGAGTGGATTAATAAAATGTGGTCTGTGAATACCATAGAGTACTACTCAGCTCTAAGAAACAACGGTGATCTAGCACCTCTTGTATTTTCCTGGCTAGAGCTGGAGCCCATTCTACTAAGCGAAGTATCTCAAGAATGGACAAACCAGCACCACATGGACTCGCCAGCAAATCGGTATGAACTGATCAGCACCTCAGTGGACATACAGGAATAACACCTATCGGGTGTTGGGCAGGTGGGAAGGGGAGGGGATGGTGTGTACAAACATGAGTGAGATGTGCACCGTCTGGACTAGGGGTCCTCAGACCTTTTAAACAGGGGGCCAGTTCACCGTCCCTCAGACCGCTGGAGGGCCGTTGGAGAGAGCGGCGCACATTCCACACACGCGCACTGCGGCCCGGGACGTGTCGCCTGCTGAGCAGGACAGGCAGCGGCGGCAGAAACACCCGGCGGGCCGGATCAATGTCCTCGGCGGGCTGCATGTGGCCCGTAGGCCATGGTTTGAGGACGCCTGGTTTGGGGGATGGTCACACTTGAAGCTCTGACTCGAGGGGGGAGGGGGGCAAGGGCGATACACATAACCTTGACATTTGTACCCCCATAATATGCTGGAAAGTAAACCAAGTCCCAAGGGCGGGGCAGTAGGTGAGGACGTGCCCACGCTACCACCCACCCCGGTGGGCAAAAGAGCACCAGACTCTGTCTGGAGCCCAGGTCAGACTTGGACTGGGCCACTTAGGGGCCCCGTTCTCCTCCCGGGGGACGGGGCGTCTGCACCCGAGGCCAGCCCGGGTGAGGCTGTGTGGCCCAGTGGTCGGCGCCCAGACCCAGCCTGGCCTCTGACACTGGAGTCCCAGCCTGAGTGCCACCTTCAGCAAAGCCGCCAGGCCCCCTGCCCCCCGTCCTGGGCTCTGGCACCCCTCACAGCCCGGTTAAGGAGCTCCCGGCCTTCCCGGAGAGCCGGGTCTTAATTTTAGCCTGGAGGCCTGCCAGCGCCGGCTGGAGCCCAGCGGGACAGCTGTCAGGGCGTGCTGGGCGGGGCTGCTCAGCTGCCGGACAGGAGTCTGGGGACACGCCGGCCTCTCTGCCCAAGCGCCCTCGGCCGCCGCCACCCCGCTCGGCCTCCTCCTCCCGGCCCAGGGTCGCCAGCCGCGATGATGGCCGAAGAGCGCTCGGACCTGGAGGCGCAGATCGTGAAGGACGTCCACTTCAAGGAGATCGACCTGGTGAACCGGGACCCCAAGAACATTAACGAGGACATCGTCAAGGTAGGCGCCGGCGGCCTCGGCCGCCCGCCGGGGTGTTGGTCAGGCGCTGGCTGGGTGGGGGTGGGGGCCGCCCTGCCGGGAGACCGTGGCTGTCCCCTCCTCCAATCCCGCACAGCCGCGGGCAGGGACCCCCGAGAGCGTGGCCCAGCGTTGGCGGGCGGGGAGGCACGGAGCACGTTCCTCCTGCCGCTGCGCTCCGGGCGGCTGGCCAGCTGGGCTGGCGTCTGCCCGGGCCTTCCCCACGGCGAGCACAGGTCGGCCCAGAGCCCGCGCCCTGGAGGGGCACCCGCCCCCAGATCATCGCCCAGCGTCTGCCCCACCGACCCCGCGCCCTTCGGCCAGGCCAGGGTGGAGGCTCACCCGGCCTTCGGGGAGTCTCTACAGCCACCGCCGGAGGCCGGCTGACCCCAGGCCACACCCCGATCCTGGTGCCCAGAGGGATCTTGTTTTTTGAGACAGAGTCTCACTCTGTTGCCCGGGCTAGAGTGAGTGCTGTGGCGTCAGCCTAGCTCACAGCAACCTCAAACTCCTGGCCTCAAGCGATCCTCCTGCCTCAGCCTCCCGAGTAGCTGGGACTACAGGCATGTGCCACCATGCCCGGCTCATTTTTTCTATATGTATTAGTTGCCAATTAATTTCTTTCTATTTATAGTAGAGAATGGGGGTCTCGCTCTTGCTCAGGCCGGTCTCGAACTCCTGACCTTGAGCGATCCTCCCACCTTGGCCTCCCAGAGAGCTAGGATTACAGGCGTGAGCCACCACACCCAGCCTCAGAGGGATCGTTTTAAATCGGAACTCAGAGCAGGTACCAGTCACCAGCATCAGTGTCAGGGCCTGTGGAACACGCCGGAACCTCAGCCCAGCGCCGGCCAACAGGGGCACAGCCACCCGGCGGAATTCCGCCCTGTCTGATAGCTGCGTTTACAACAGAAAACAACAAAGAGGCGAAATTAATCTCCATGATGCATTTTATTTGCCTGAGCACGTGCGCGTAGATAGCGGCGATCCGGCGCGGCGAGCTGAGCCGGGCATCAGTGAGCCGGGCCGGCGCAGCTTCTCCTCCACCCCCACGCCCGCCCTCCGCGTGGCTCGCCTCCGCCCCGGCCGATCTGCGTCAGGAATGCTCGCTCTGCGCCGTGTCTAGAACTCGCGCGGTTCCCGGCTGAACATGGATTCCCCCACCCAGATCGTTCCGAACTCGCCTAAAAGCTTTCCCGGCAATGGAATCAGTGCAGGTTTTTTAACATTTCAATTAAAATCGAATGGGCTTCAGAATCCTTCTGCTGCATTCGCCGCGTTTCCACGCTCAGAGCTGGGGCGTAGACTGCGCGGCTGGGGACTGCTCTGTCCCGCGCTGTCCTGACCCCTCTTCAAGGGACGCCCCTCCTCCCCCGCCGGATAGGCCTAGCCTCTCACCGTGCCGTAGCAAACCCAACGCAGTCCGGGCCCAGCTGCTGCTTCTGCCTGTCTGCTCGCACCTGCCAGAACCCACCCCTGTGCTTCTGCCAGCAGCGCCCACCTCCTGTGCAGCCTTCAGGGCCCTACTCGAACGGCATCTCCTCCAGGAAGTCCTCCCTGATTCCTCCAGGCAACCAGTTGCTCCCTCCTCCGCAACACTTGTGCGACGCTGTGTGTGCAAGTTTTAGAAAGCACTATTACCGAGGTAGAGCATGCATCCCAGCACAGCCTGAAAGCTGCAACGGGGAAATCAGGGAGCAGATCTCGCAGGCCGAGAAGCCCTGCACAGATGTGCGGGGCGGCCAGTCCCGGTCTCTACGCTGCGCTCTGGGGGGCCTCCCCCACTTGACTGTGAACGGACCCGATTCCAAATCCAGGCTCTCGTGCCCAAACGTAAGGCCACTGCACAAGGCGGCTCGGCTCTCTGAGCCTCAGTTTCCCCCCCTCCCCCTGTAAAATGGGGATGAGGTCATTTGCCTCCACCGGGGAGCTAAGGAATCTCAGAGCGGTGCGTCATGCCACAGAAACACCGCGCGAGGGTCGCGTGAGGCGAGGCCTCGGAGTGTCTCCCGCAGGTGCCCAGCGAGGGCGAGGGCATGGGCGGGGCACGGTCTGGGGACAGGAGTGTCTCGCGCAGGTGCCCAGCTAGGGCGAGGGCGGGGCGCGGTCTGGGAGCAGGAGTGTCTGGCACAGGTGCCCAGCGAGGGCGAGGGCGTGGGCGGGGCGTGGTCTGGGGACAGGAGTGTCTCGAGCAGGTGCCCAGCTAGGGCCAGGGCGGGGCGCGGTCTGGGGACAGGAGTGTCTCCCTCAGGTGCCCGGTGAGGGCGAGGGCGTGGGTGGGGCGCAGTCTGGGGACACGAGTGTCTCGAGCAGGAGCCCGGCGAGGGGCGAGGTCATGGGTGGGGCGCAGTCTGGGGACAGGAGTGTCTCCCTCAGGTGCCCGGCGAGGGCGAGGGCGTGGGCGGGGCGCGGTCTGGGGACAGGAGAGCTTAGCCAGGAGCCAGCGGCATGCCAGTGATCTCTGGCCGCGGGGCAGAGGGGTGGGGAGGGGAGCCCACTCGGGCGAGGGGTGCAGAGGGGCTCTCGGACGCCCGGCCGTGGCGCGGGGCCGGGCGGCGGCGGCTCTAGGCCGACCCAAGTGGCCTCTCCTGGAGGCCTCTCCTGGAGTCCGGCCCGGGACACCAGCACTCAGAGGCCAAAGAGCACACATGGCTCTGGCCAGGGGAGGCCGGGACTGGGCAAGTCTGGGGCTTTCTCTGGCACTGTAGCCTGGGCGACAGAGTGACACTCTGTCTCAAAATCACAGAAGGCCCTGGCAGTGCCGCTCATGGCACCTGTCGGCGAGGACGAGCGACGGAAAGAATGCTGGGCCACAGAGACCCGGCCGGCCGGCCTGGACACTAGCTCGCTGTGCGACTCCGGCAAAATCCCTTTCCCTCCTGGGCCCGAGTCCCGGGTACAGACAGAGAAGACGGAGGAGACCTTGGCCCCTTCCCCATCGCCGCTCGGCTTCACGCGCAAACAGCCTAGCCTGAGCGGCGGGACACAGACCCCCTGCGCCTCTGGGTGTGGCCCCCCCAGCGGAGGGGTCCCCCCTTTTGTGCTGCCCTGAACCCTGGCTGCAGAACAGGAGCCAGAGGCAGAGGGAGGAGCCTGCACCCCCGCCCACCCCGCTGTGCTCTCCCAGGTGGGGGGGGCCCGCGTGGAAGGTCACAGAGGTCGGTGCTGGGGCAGGGGGAGGGCACACCCCGCCCCAATGTCCCCCCGAGTGGCACCGACAGGGCTCAGGGCCGACTCCCCGACAGCCCCCAACTTGCACTGCACAGAGGGTCTCACCGGAGGTCCCGCCGTTGGATCCGACTCCTCTCGCCGGGGCGCCGCAGGCCAGCCCTTCCAACAGGCCGGCGGACGCACAGCACCCCAACTTCTCCAGCTCGTCGCCGCGTCCTGGGCCCCCTGCGTGCGCCCACACCTGCCACTCACGGAAAAGCAAACACCCTCGGGCGATGAGCCAGGCCAGTGCCGCCGCCTCCTGCTCCAAGCCGGCCCTCGGGGACACCCGCTGCACCAAGGAGGGCCGGCGTGGCGCCCGCACCCCAAGACAGAATCGGGCCCTGACAGACAGGCAAGACTGGAGCAAGGAGAACGCGCAGAACGTGCCCACAGCGAGCTGGACGCGGGGTGAGGCGTCCTGGGAGGCTCGGGGAGGAGGAGCTGGGAGAACCAGGATCCGGCTTTGTGGGCAGGTGCAAGGCACGTGATGAAAACGAGAAAAAACGAGAAAAAATGACAAACGGGAGGTGGAGGAGGGACAAGGCTTTCCAAGAAGGAGGAACAGAGTAAGCGAAGGCCTGGAGGCGGTTCACGAACCTGGGCAGGAGGGGAGACAGCCTCAGCCGCCCCTGCCTGCGTTCACGGCAGACATTACTAATGGATCGTGGCGCTCTCCCAGGAAGCTATGCCCCATTAGCTAGTCAAACCTGGCACGATGGATGGAGCCTCTTTTGTGCTCTGTCTGCAGGAGAATGAACTATTATTCAGGGGGATTAGTTCAGAGCATCTGAAAGAGGATTTGTGGGACAGGAGGCAGGACAGACAGGTGAAGGCCGGATGGCAGAGAGCCGTCCAACCCCCACAGCCATTCTAGTTGTCAATTCCTTCCTTCTGGGAAATGTTTTGGTTTCCATCAGTGATCTCTAAGAAGGGCTACGTCCAATCAGTACCCACGAGGGTGTCAGGATTGGGTGTCACAGGGACTTCTGAGCACCACGTGGTCTGGACTTTCTCAAAATGTGGTCTGCTTTCTCAGGGAGCTTGCCAACAATGCAGGTTCCTGGTCCCTGCCACCATAAGCTCGTATCATCTGGCTGAATATTTCCCACTTCCATGTTTGAGCAGAAAATTCCACGTTCTAACACATCAGGTTTCCAGCAAACAAATTCCTCTCATCAGCCTACAGCCAGACAGACCTGGAGTCCAGAGTTGTCACTCATCTCCCCTAAAGACACACTGTGTCAGCTATGAATCGCTGTGTAACAAACAACTCCAAAACTTGATGGCTTAAACCATTTTACGATCCCTCATAGCCCTGCGGGTTGACAGGGCTCAGCCGGGCGGTTTTCCTGGCCTGACTCTCCCTGGGGGCCTCTCATGCAGCCGCAGTCAGACAGCAGCTAGGGCTGCAATCGCCTGGGGGTGCCACTCACCTGGGATACCCAGGACGGCTCAGTCAACGCCCCAGGGTATGGCAGAATCGGTAGCTGGCAGGCAGGGCTCGGCTGGGACACGGGGATGACCATCTGTGCGTAGGTTCAGGCCTCCCCGTTCACACAGCCTCTCCACCAGTCTCTAGAGCACGTCCCGCAGGGGACTTCTGACTTCACGGGTCTCCACGGCAGGGTATAAAAGTGGACATCTCACATGGGGTCTCAGGGTCCCCAAAGCAGAAGCTGCCAGGTCCTTCTAAGCTCAGTTCTGGAACTGGCACAGCAAACCCTTTCTGCCATGCTCTGATGGCAAAGGCAGAGTCCCAGGGTAAGCCCAGACGCACAATGGGACGAGCCGACCCGAGGGCGAGTCGCCAGAGCAATGGAGGGTAATCTTTGGGGTGTGGCGAACACGCACTGGGAGCCAGTGCACAGCCAAGCCTGGCCTCTGCCAGGGCATGTCTGCCGCGCCCCACCCGGGCCGGCCGGCCTTCCTGAGGGCAGAGGCTGAGCGGGCAGGAGAGGAGGTGCGGAGTGTCGGGCAGGCGGGCGGGGGGCTCCCCTGGCAGGTCCTCTGTCTCCTGGCAGCCGTCTGTCACCTCGGCCTCTTCCCAGCTCCAGCACACGAACCCGAGTCCCCTTGTGCCCCAGCCGGTGCACTGGGGCCCCTCGGTAGGCGCTCCTGACCCCAGGCCCCAGGCCACGCCTGGCCACCTCCTCCCAGCGTCAGACTGGGGTGCGTGACCCCGGGTGACCCTGCGCACAGAGACTGCAGACGGGGTTCAGACACACTGCTCGTCGTCGTCGGGCTGACTTGCCGCCACATGAAATAGCAGGAGTGCGATGCACGGCCCGGAAGTGACACCCACAAGGGCCAGGTGCATTGTGGGTATCACTACGGCAATCCTCCACTGCACGGAATTCCATCATCGTTATGGCCGATTATTAAGAAAGAAGCAAAACTTTGCCGTTTTTTAAGCTGTTTTTGCAGCTGCCACCTCATTTTAGCTCCTATTTTACAGGCCAGTGCTTCTCACATTACCTGGGTAAAGGGCCGGTTTTATTATTATTATCATGCCAGTCTGTTGTAAAACGCAATAAAAATTAACTATTAGGTCGGGCTCGGTGGCTCACGCCTGTCATCCCAGCACTCTGGGAGGCTGAGGCTGGGGGGTGGGGGGGAGGATCTCTCAAGGTCAGGAGTTCAAGACCAGCCTGAGCAAGAGTGAGACCCCGTCTCTACTAAGAAATAGAAAGAAATTAATTGGCCAACTAATATATATAGAAAAAATTAGCTGGGCATGGTGGTGCATGCCTATCATCCGAGCTACTCGGGAGGCTGAGGCAGGAGAATCCCTTGAGCCCAGGAGCTGAAGGTTGCTGTGAGCTAGGCTGACGCCACGGCACTCTAGCCTGGACAACACAGTGAGACTCTGTCTCCAAAAAAAAAAAAATTAACTTCTAGAGGGATGAAATGAAAAGCAGGCATGCAGGTCTAAGCTCCGATTTTTGTTATGGGATTCAACAGACATAAAATTACGGCATCAAGTTTCTACGGATGTTTCTGAGTGCTCACTCTCAACGCCCGTAATGCATCCGCTGGGGTGGGTGGGGATGGGGCCGCTGCCTGTGGACCCCCCTGCAAGTAGCAAGGCAGCAGCCGGCGGGGGGGTCGGGACCCGGCAAGGCTGAGCCATTTGTTCGGGTTCCCGACTCCAGAGCTAAGTCCACGTCACTAGGGATCTTGCCTGAGTCCTCTCTGTGTGTGAAGAGTTGCAAGAGACAAAAAAAAAAAAGCCAACCGGAAGCCCAGAGAGGGATAGCGCCAAGCCCCAAATAACACAAGAATGCAGCGGCCAGGTGGAGACTGGACCCATAGTAGGCCGACCCCCTGCCGGAGCTACCGTGTTTCCCCCAAAATAAGACAGGCTCTTATATTCATTTGTCCTCAAGGAGACACCCTAGAGCTTATTTTTAGGGGCTGTGTTATTTTTTTCAAGGACGGTACAACCATCCACATTGATTCAAATAGAGTGAAGTCGTCGTCTTCTGGAACATCATCCTCACTCTCCAGACCCCGAATCCCATCCCGAATGTCTTGCGACTCTGTTTCCTTTAGAACCATCGGCCCCGATCTCTCCTGTCGAGCACTGGAGCTGTCACGGGGCGGATGAGAAGGGCTGCTCGTGTCCTTTCCCGCTCCGCGACGACACGCATGGGTCGTGCAGACGCGCTGCGCAGCCACGCCCGGCACCAGGGCTGATTTTCGGGGTGGGGCTGCTATTGCGCACGTGCTCGGACATCCTGCTGGGGCTGATTTTATGGGGAGGGATTATTTTCAGGGAAACACGGTGCTTCCCACCTGCAGATGCCCTACGTGAGCCGCCTCGGGCCCTGGACGCCCCAGGACTGAGTCACGCAGGACTGGGGAGGCGGCTCCGGCAGGCGGAGGCTGCTGGCCCCCAGGCACTCTCAGGCCCGGCCCGGCCATCGGGCTCTGTCCCCGCCTCCCGTCCCCGCGGGCAGGGTCCAGCTAGCCAACTGGCTCTCTCACTGCTCCAAAAATAAATATGCCAGAGAAGGGGCGCCAAGGCATAAGCAGCCGAAGTCCTCCTCCCTACCCTCCGGCGCCCTGGGGCTCAACCATCGGGGACCCCTAGCCCCCCACCCTGCAAGGAAAAGCCCACATCCCCCCACTTCTGGGAACGAATTAAGACATGAAGTCACCGTGCGCTTCTGATACCCGGGCAGGGCTGCTAGAGCCCCCAGGCAGCACAGGGCCGGCGGCAGCCAGGGCTCTCCGGCCGCTCCAGTCCCAGTTAGGGGACCAGCTGCCTCCGCCCGCCCCGCCCTCCCATGGCCTTTCCTGGCTTGGAGAAGACAGCAGCTGGCCCTACCCGCACGGCCCCAAAGGCAATCCTGGAAATCATGCAGATATTCAAACATTAGCAGCAATGGAAGGCTTCCGCAAAATAATAATAATGCTAGTAATAATAACTAAGAGACACAACAGAGAGATGGTTGGGGCTGGGATTATTACGCTAAGTCAGGGGTCCTCAAACTTTCTAAACAGGGGGCCAGTTCACCGTCCCTCAGACCATTGGAGGGCTGGACTATAGTTCAAAAAAATCTATGAACAAATTCCTATGCGCACTGCACGTATCTTATTTTGAAGTCAAAAAACAAACGGGCAGAAACACCTGCATGTGGCCCTCGGGCCGTAGTTGGAGGACGCCTGCCAGAAAGTGAGGGGAAGGAGGACTCCATCCGTCTGATTTTTTTTCGGGGGGGGGGGGACAGAGTCTCACTTTATTGCCCAGGCTAGAGTGAGTGCCGTGGCGTCAGCCTCGCTCACAGCAACCTCCAACTCCTGGGCTCAAGCGATCCTCCTGCCTTAGCCTCCCGAGTAGCTGGGACTACAGGCATGCGCCACCATGCCCGGCTAATTTTTTCTATATATATTAGTTGGCCAATTAATTTCTTTCTATTTATAGTAGAGACGGGGTCTCGCTCAGGCTGGTTTCGAACTCCTGACCTTGAGCCATCCTCCTGCCTCGGCCTCCCAGAGTGCTAGGATGACAGGCATGAGCCACCGCGCCCAGCCTCCATCTGTCTTATCAGCGTAGACTGAGACCTGCACACGCACGTTTATAACCAGGGAGGCTGGAGAATGAGCCGGTGTCACCAGGATTTCTGAGAGCGATTTCCACGGGAACGTCAGAGCCCGTGAACAAATGATGCCATCACTGAGCACCTGCCACGGGCCACGCATGGTGCTGAGCACGGCCCGAGACCTGGTGTGCCGGCACCCAGACAGCGCGCCATGGGCATCTGTTTGGGTGGGTGGACGGGAGGACAGACGGGAGGACAGACGGAGGACGGATGAGAGGATGGACAGGAGGACGGACGAGAGGACAGATGGGAGGACGGATGGGAGGATGGACGATGGATAGACGGACGGGAGGACGAATGGGAGGATGAACAGGAGGACAGACGGGAGGACGAATGGGAGGTTGGATGGGAGGACAGACGGGAGGATGGACGAGAGGATGAATGGGAGGACGAATGGGAGGACAGACGGGAGGACGGACGGGAGGACGGACAGGAGGATGGACGATGGATAGTTGGATGGGAGGACGGACGAGAGGACGAATGGGAGGATGGACGGGAGGGCGATCGGGAGGACGAATGGGAGGATGGATGGAAGGACGAATGGGAGGATGGACAGAAGGATGGACGGGAGGACAGACGGGAGGATGAATGGGAGGACAGACGGGAGGACGATCGGGAGGACGAATGGGAGGATGGATGGGAGGACGAATGGGAGGATGGGCAGAAAGATGGACCAGAGGACAGACGGGAGGATGAATGGGAGGACAGACGGGAGGACGACCGAGAGGACGGGTGATGGATGGACGGGAGGACGAACGGGAGGATGGACGGGAGGATGGATGGGAGGACGGGAGGATGAGTGATGGATGGACAGGAGTACGGACGGGAGGACGGGTGATGGATGGATGGGAGGATGGCCGATGGACGCATGAATGGGTGGACCGCACCAGGTGCCCTTACTGGCCGGGGGGTTCATCCTGGGAGCTGCGTGCCCCTCATCGCCACGTGCCGGAACAGCTCCCAGCCCTGCGCACCTCTCCCCACCCCCTGGACCAGGCGCCATCCCAGCCGGCCCCCCAGGGGTCTTATACTTACATGCCAGGGCTTATTTGCAGGGCATGTGTTATTTTTTTTAAGTACGGCACAACCATCTACACTGATTCAAACACAGTGAAGTCGTCTTCTTCTGGAACATCATCCTCACTCTCCAGATCCCGAATTCCATCCTGAATGACTTGCGACTCTGTTTCCTTTAGAGCCATCGGCCCCGATCTCTCCTGTCGAGCACTGGAGCTGTCACGGGGCGGATGGGAAGGGCTGCTCGTGTCCTTTCCCGCTCCGCGACGACACGCATGGGTCGTGCAGACGCGCTGCGCAGCCACGCCCGGCACCAGGGCTGATTTTCGGGGTGGGGCTGCTATGGCGCACGTGCTCAGACATCCTGCTGGGGCTTGTTTTATGGGGAGGGCTGATTTTCAGGGAAACACGGTAGATGTTCCTTCTTCCTGGAAGTTTCTTTAACCCCGGGTCTCTCTACCCTCTGGGGGGAGGGGTGCACACAGGCCTGGTCCCCCTGACCGACCCTCTCACTGTAGCAGGAACTGTGGGGCAGGCACCGTGCCAACCACCGTCCACCCATGGCACTCAGCAGGGCTTTGCAGGGCGGGCGTGACTGCCCGACACCCCGAGGTTCAGAGAGAGAATCCGAGAGCCAGGCCAGCACTTTACGCAAGTGGCTCGAGACTTCTGGCCCGTCTGTCCATCCATCAGGTGAGCGGTTGGACAGGGTGTCGCGAGGCCAGGGGACCACCGGCATCACCAGGGAAACCGGTCAGAAATGCAGGGTCTGGGCTGGGTGTGGTGGCTCACACTGTAACACCAGCACTCTGGGAGGCCGAGGCGGGAGGATTGCTCAAGGTCAGGAGTTGGAGACCAGCCTGAGCGAGAGCGAGACCCCCGCCCATCTCTACTAAAAATAGAAAGAAATTAATCGGCCAACTGAAAATATATGGAAAAAATGAGCCGGGCATGGTGGCACATGCCTGTAGTCCCAGCTACTCGGGAGGCTGAGGCAGGAGGATCGCTTGAGCCCAGGAGTTGGAGGCTGCTGTGAGCGAGGCTGACGCCACGGCACTCGCTCTAGCCCAGGCGACAGAGTGAGACTCTGTCTCCAAAAAAAACAAAAGAAATGCAGAGTGTCGGGCCTCGCCCCGACCTGCAGGGCCAGAGCCCGGGGGTGGGGGGCGGAGAAGGTTCCGGAAGGTGGGCAGGCGCCGTGAGCGGAGCATCCCAAGCCCTGCCGCTTCCCGCCCGCAGGTGGACTTCGAGGACGTGATCGCGGAGCCCGCGGGCACCTACAGCTTCGACGGCGTGTGGAAGGCGAGCTACACCGCCTTCGCCGTGTCCCAGTACTGGTGCTACCGCCTGCTGTCGGCGCTGCTGGGCCCGCCGCTGGCGCTGCTCTGGGGCGTCCTGTTCGCCTGCGTCTCCTTCGCCCACATCTGGGCGGCGGCGCCCTGCATCAAGAGCTGCCTGATCGGCGTCCAGTGCGCCAGCCGCGTGTACTCGCTCTGCGTGCGCGCCTTCTGCCACCCGCTCTTCGCGGCCCTGGGCCAGGCGTGTGGCAGCGTCAAGGTCCTGCTGCGCAAGGAAGTCTGAGGGAGGGGGGCGGGGGCGGGCGGCGGGGGGGGGGGG